>JAGFPH010001239.1:38544-65996 GCA_018207615.1 Philaenus spumarius | reverse complement strand
GGCAGTTCAAAATTTCCAAAAATAGTGTTTGTTGTAATTAAACTTAGAGGGAAGTTAAATGGATGGCCTTTAGGGTCAACCGTTTTCCAAATTTTTTCGTACTGAAATGTAACGTTTTTAGATTAATTTACGATATTTATTACGCACATTTAGTTCTTTTACACGACTTTATAACCCGCTTGGTTTCCCCAAAATCGACCAAAACGTAAAGTACCATAAAAATATCCGATTCTAATCCACGTGGGGACTTTACCGTACGGGCTTGTTTTGATCCAAGACCGACGGCCGAGTTTGTACGTTGCGAGCTAAGCGAAGCACACCAACACCAGAGACCGTATGGTTGAGTTTTCCTCTGCGTGTGGAAAGAAGAATACCTTGAGAAAGAGTCTAGGCTGAGGTTCAAACAAAGTCTACTAATATGTTCTGTACACACGTAGCTATCTTGGCCTTCGTGAGTAAACTAGGGTGACCAAATCATTAACTGGAAAAACGGGACACACATTGGGTGTCTGGGGGGATACGTTCCAGCTAAAGAACGTCCGGGTCTGGGGTCCACAGCTAAACTATTCATGTCCCTCAAGTTAGCCCCGCCATTATTCGTGAATAAAAAAAATGAAAGTTGTACTGCTTGTGATAAAAATTCCTTTTTGGAAATTTGCAAAAATGGCGGATTTATAAGCAAAAAACGAATTTTGCTAAATAAGTTCTGCCAATTTTCGCTCGCATAAAATGTAAACACTTATTTGTCGTATTGTACTTGGTTTTTGCTGGTTGTGTTACATAATCTAATTGTGCTATCGGCTTCATTGTCAAGGCGTCCTTTTTTAATATAGTTCCACTCTTTGGAATACTCCTCCATAAACATTGACGCTTTGTTCATATAATATAAAATTAGGGAATAAAGTTCAATCACTCTGACTCTGGCAGGCCGGCGAGGATACTTATCACTCACGCTCACTGTCGAGGGGGTACAGTGGCGCCACCACGCGAGCCCACTTCGTTAGTGGCCCTGCCTAAACAACTAGGACCACACTACACAGAATCTAGCCTAGCCGTAGCTACTGTCGCACTTGACATAGCATGATGACTTGATCAGAAATATTACTTGCAGTTATATTATAAACTAGTGATTCCAGCAATGCTTCGCTATTGCTTGATTTAATTTAAAGGGTAGTTATTCCATTTCATTGCATTAGTAATCGAATTGCAAAATGGTTTTTATACCACTTAAGAATATACTGGACAAATTTAGAATTATATTTTGTAAACCTTTAGGCCTACAGATAATACAGTAAACCTTCTGTTCGCTTTTACCAAATCTAAAACAAAAACTGATACTTGTGAAGAATTGTAAAAAACCAGATTTTAAATTAGCCCAATTGGTTGCAAATAAACGTTTTTTGATTCATTGTAGGGCTAACCTAAAAGTAAGTTCAGTTTTTCATTCAAATCAGCTGTTTTATATATGTAACAACCGATGTTTGAATTAAATTAAAATATAGTAAACATTAGTTGATTTTTGTTTTTGTTTGCTTTAAGTTGGTAAATCTAACCTAAAAAAGCTGTTGGTTTTGAATAAAAATAAACAGATAAGTAAAGTTGCTATAGTAATGAATGTAAGCAAACGTGACGTGTTGCTACAAGCTTTTTATACGAACAGCTGTTTTTGTGCGCTATGGTCTCGAGTCCATGAAAAAGAGGCTGTTTAGTTTTTTCCAACTTTTTCGGGAAACTTTTCAAAGTTTTCTTTATATAAAAATCTAGTTCGGACTATTACGAACATTTTAAAACAAAAAATAGCCAAATTGGTCCAGCCGTTCTCAAGTGATGCTCTTACAAAGGAACAGCAATTCATTTTTATTGTATAGATTAGGAAGTTTCTGTAATTTGAAAATGTGTTTAGTTTTAGTATCAAACACTTCATCCGAGACACTTTTTCGGGACTCTTGGTACGGGACGTTTGGTCATCCTAGAGTAGACCCAAATACCAAATTATTGGTTGAAACCCTGAAACATATAATTTTAATTTTTTAAATTCGCTAAACTTACGTCAGCAGTTCACCAACGTGATCTAGTTATTGTTTGTTGTATTTGAAAATTTAATTTAAAAACGTAAGATGTATTTCAGTAATATAGGTATAAGTATTTTTGGAAACCAAAACCGAATTCTTACTATGACTGTTGGAATGTGTTATGATTTGGAGGGACTCGGTTTTTGCTGGATTTCTTTATTCGACATTAATTAAGTGATTTAAGTGTGTTTAACTGTTTTCTTTTTTTACGTCCCAGACAGGGTTTCAACCTCGTGATGAGTAAATGTTGTTTTTAATATTAAAATTTTTTGTATAATATATTATTTACCTTTTAGGTCCGTCTTGTGACTTCAGTTGCGAAGATTATGACTAGTTTCGGGGTCTTGGCCCCATCATCAGATACTAATTTCACTCATATGAGCACGTCACACATTAAAAAAACACACACACAACACATACACAAACACACATAAAAACCTCAACGTGTCTGCCACCGTAGTGCACTCGGTCATGTCTATCTACGTACTGCCGGCAAGGGTTAACTGTCAAGCTGATAACGGCTGTTCAATTCATCCCGCATTACTAGATAACGTACTGAACTATGTAAACACAGATGTAAACAGGGTCATCAGTCCAATCCGGCGTTCACAACACAAGAAGTTACAGTATTTACATACCAGCCAACACAAGTCAATAAACATTGAATGCAAACATGTATTCTATACACGAGTAACTAACTTATCTACTGTTCATTTTGACAATAATGAAATGAACCTGCTGAATAAGGGCTTAAAATACAATATCCCGAGGCTAAACAATAACAAACATATCATACGCGACGTGGTTAACGCTGAAGCTGTAATTAAAACTTTGAAAGACCATGTGTTGCAGAATGACGTGCGAGTGGTTGTTAACAATAAATTGAACAGCATCTTACACACCCCAGCAAACCTAAGTGGTAAACGCCATAATCTTAACAAGCTTTACTCTAACGAAATAAATACACTCAATACAATTAAACAAAAATTAATAGATAATGACGCTATCGTAACTAAAGCAGATAAAGGAAACACACTGGTTATTATAGGACAGAGTGAATATAGACAAAAAACCATAGACTTCATTAATCAGAATAATATCCAAAAACTTAAAACTGATCCAACAAATAAATTCCATAAGAAATTAAACCAAACCATCAACAAATGTACATCCTTACTGAACGATGCGACACGCAGATTCCTTAAACCCATCAACCCCCAGGCACCATTGTTCTCTGGACTACCAAAAGTCCATAAGGAACACACACCAATCAGACCACTGATCAATTACACCACAGCCCCATGTTACAAAACGGCAAAAAAGTTGGAACAGCTCATCAAAAACAATATTACAATAAAGAACAGCAATAGTTTGGAGAACACAGCTGATTTTATATATAAAACGAGAAACATTAAAATTGCCCCAAACTATAAAATTATTTCATTTGATGTGGTTAACATGTATACTAACATCCCTGTTGTCGAAACGATGAATATACTTAAAGACAACCTCATCAATACCAAGAAACTGAGTAAACAAGGTATAGAAGAATTAATGTTACTCTTACAGATAGTGTTAGAACAAAATTACTTTAGTTTTGAAAACACGATCTACACACAAACAGATGGCCTAGCTATGGGTTCACCGCTTTCCGGATTATTGGCTGACATCTATATGAACCACTTTGAAAACGAACACATATTTTCAAGTGACAATAAATACAAGCATAACATCATATTTTACAGTCGTTACGTCGATGACACGTTTGTAATTTTTAATGGCTCTAACAGACAAGCCGTGGGGTTATTGAATTATATGAATAATGTCAACTTCAAAATACAGTTCACATTGGAGATTGAAAATAATCAACAACTTAACTTTCTAGACTTAACCATTTTAAAAACGACAGATATGTTCCAATATAAAATATACCGGAAACCGACCACTACAGATGTTACTATGCACTATCGCACCACCCTTACTCGCAGAAAATGGCAGCATTCCACTGCTTCACACACAGACTTCTTACAGTCCCACTTTCTAAGATAGAATACCATAAATAAATAAATATCATAAAACACATAGCTGTAGCAAACGGCTATAAGAGTTCCGTAATAGACAAATTGATAAAAAGCCATAGTAAAAGAATAAATAGAATGAACCCAATTAATGAAACAACCAGAGACAACAAATACGTTTCCTCAGAATACACCAGCCTCTTACCTAATGTGTTGAACAACATTCTCAAGAAATGCAACATCACCCTTGCATTCCGCACAACGAATAACATATCTTCATCTCTTAAACGTAGAACGGACACCCCCATCGAACATAAATCCGGCGTTTATAAAATAAAATGCCCTGAGTGTAACATGTATTACATAGGACAGACCGGGAGAAATTTCATAGACCGGTACAAAGAACACCTACCCTGCAACAAAACCAACATCACTAAGTCGAACTACGCGCGTCACCTTGCTGAATACGAACATGATCCAGGTGATTTTAAATCCAGCGTAGAAGCGATACACGTTTGCAAAAAAGGAAGATTAATGAATGCGAATGAAGAATTTGAAATATACAGAGCCTTCAAAAACGATCCGGATAATATCTTAAATGATCATCTTTCATTCCAATCGCATCGGTTGTATGATACGGCTTTAAATTATTTAAAGAAAGCGCCTAACAGAGGCCGTTATCAGCTTGACAGTTAACCCTTGCCGGCAGTACGTAGATAGACATGACCGAGTGCACTACGGTGGCAGACACGTTGAGGTTTTTATGTGTGTTTGTGTATGTGTTGTGTGTGGTTTTTTTAATGTGTGACGTGCTCATATGAGTGAAATTAGTATCTGATGATGGGGTCAAGACCCCGAAACTAGTCATAATCTTCGCAACTGAAGTCACAAGACGGACCTAAATAATATATTATATTTATTTGTGACTTGGCACCCAAAAAATGAATATCAAATTTTTTGTGTATATAAATGTGAAATTATTGTCAAAAACGATAAATTATCGTCAGTCTTATATTTATTTCCACAAATACGGCTAGAATAAATTACGATATATTATTTTAGCATATAAATGGTTTACACTAGATCTATCTTTTGTGTCACTTCAAACAATTGCACAGTCTTTCATGTCAACTCATGGGATCTCCCAGCGACATGTCACCTACATCTACTATGCATGACAAGTACATGTTCCCATTCTGACTGTGCAGAGGTGTGTTGGCGTAGGTATCAAGGCGTTTATTATAAAACACATACTGTCTCGGATGTAGAGTAGGACCATATGTAATTGAATATACCGCATATGTAAATATGATATAGACACCATAAATAATTCGATCACGCAGCTGAACCGCTGACGTGAGTTGAACGAATTTCCAAAATTAAAGTGCATATGTTTTAGGATTTCAACCAACTATTTGGGAAATTGGTCTAGTCATGAAGCCGTGGAATAGCTGCATCCGTGTACGAAATATATTAGTATTATTTGTTTGCACCTAACCCTTCAGCCCTGGCTCACGCAATGCTTTCGACCTTGCGGCCTCGGATTATGCTAGCTCCGCGAGGTAAAAACTACCGGGTACTGTTATAGTATTTTACTTTTTGATCGATTTTTGGGGGCTATAATGTCATATAAAAACACAATGTCCAGAATGATCTCCTATATACATATATATACTTAAATAAAACCCCCAAGAAGTTTCATTCTAGTACGAAAAATCACAAAATGTTGTTACTTCCTTACTAAAACGTGCTTCAAAAGTTTTCCCTAAAGAACTCGTCCAACGTGTGTACCAAATGCGGACCAAATTGGATGTAAAATGCGGCCATTAGAGTGCGAACGCTAATAAATAAAAAATATTCAACGACACTCGAAGAAATGATTTGGGGACTATGATCAGTGCTCGTTGACTTCTCCTGACTTTAGGTCTCACCATAAGAGTCACAGCAGTAGTTCATCTTTTCTATGGAAATTCACTAAAAACACAGGTACAACATTTTATAAATAAATATTGAGCTTGACTTGTGAGAAGATATACTTGATAGAATAAACTTAGAAAAGGATAGAATACTTATAGCCCAGTCGGAATAGGTTACAACTACCAGTAATTTGCAATACGGCTGAATTTTTTTTTATAAGTACATTAAAGTATGTAGATTGACATAAAAAAAAGTTTACCAGTCTATCGATTTCCCAAAGTCGAAAAAAAATCGATTATCATTTTTTATTTCGATTATCCTTTATATTTCGAGCTGGGATGAAGATAAATAAAAATAAAATATACCACCGTGTAGGGGAGGTATTTTCAACAAAAAAAGGTCATAAGTATTTATTTCGTCCGAGCAATGGTTTGTCTGGAAAAAATTCGATAATGTAATTGAATTTTGAGTTGATATTTTGAAAATTTTCTAAACTGGAGCTGTTTAAAATGAATTGGTGGGTCCGGTACTCCTAAAATCGAGAAACCCATTGATAAGTCAAGTGGCTCTAGATCGGGTCATTTTCAAGATAACAAGCAGAGACTCAGCATAAATGTTTAAAATATATATTTTAACTCCTATGACAAGTTTCAATTCGATATATTAAAATTCGGCCAATTTAGAATGAGCCAACGCTTCATATATGAATAATATGTCCCCTTTTAGTGATTTCCCCTGCTGCAAAATACATACCTGCATTATCGAATTTTTTCCAGACAAACCATTGCTCGGACGAAATAAATACATATGACCTTTTTTGTTGAAAAATGCCTCCCCTACACGAAGGTATTTTTTATTTTCCTCTATCTTCATCCCAGCTCGAAATATTAAAGATAATCTAGAAACAAATGATAATCGTTTTTTTCAACT
Organism: Philaenus spumarius; assembly: GCA_018207615.1. Lineage (NCBI taxonomy): Eukaryota > Metazoa > Arthropoda > Insecta > Hemiptera > Aphrophoridae > Philaenus > Philaenus spumarius. The sequence goes on along the minus strand of JAGFPH010001239.1, from coordinate 59,059 downwards.
TTGGGAAATCGATAGACTGGTAAACTTTTTTTTATGTTAATCTACATACTTTAATGTACTTATAAAAAAAATCAGCCGTATTGCAAATTACTGGAACTTTTGGTCTAAATTGACCTCTACCGACTGGCCTATTAGAATAGAACTTAGTTTGACTATTGTAGCTCGTGCATCACTGAAGATGGCTACTTTGTCGCTGAAACGCGTTTGAGTTAATAAACGTATTAGTTCTGAGATTTTGTGTTCTGAGTTCATTCTATCAAACAACATTTTATGTTCACGATTTCCTAACACCTGTGCAATAGTACAAGGTCCCACGTTAATAATTTATTAAGCTGTAAAAAAGATACATTTAACTGCAATATAAGCCGGTTGCCCTGAATGTATTTAATGTAATAATGATGCCGAGTGAATACAATCTGGGTTAGTACTGAATATCTTATTTAAGTACACATTTTGTTACATGAAATTTATAATATTTCCCTCAGTAAATAGGTATCATTAATGATTAATGTTTTATTCTTTCTTTTTCCGCCTGTTATTACAGCTTTAGAAAGTAAATTTGAATAACTATTTCTTAAGCAGTTTGTTTAAGACGTCGAGTTGGATTAATTTATTTACTTCGCAGAAGAACAATTAACTAATTCCACTTACCTGAGCTTTGTAATTGTAATGATTTGTTTAAATGAAATAGTACAAAGCGAATTTAAATGAATATTCATAAAAATCTATATATTAAAAAAAATCCAGCTTTTTATTCACTCACTTCCTAACGGTAATACTTAACCGATTTTGGTGAATATTTTTTAATTTAAAAGATAATTTCAATTTCTGAGTCACTGTGAAGCTAAATATTTGATTTACACTTTTATTTTGGCTACATTCCGAGTTTTAAAATCGTATCATTATGCTATAACTAAATTAATATAAAATAATTGGTTCTAAACAGCTGATAAACTAATTGAGTTTTAAATAAATAAATTATTTACTTTACTCAAATGTCCACAGATGATTTAAGTTATTTTATTGTTGATGTGTATTAGGTCTGATTTGTTGCTGTGTATGTTGGTGTGTAATTGAACTATGAAGTTTTGTTTAGGCTTTTTATTTTTATCATCCCAGATCACAGATGAAAGTAATATTGTTAATATACGTGGAGATGGTAATTGAATTGAGAATTTGAATACTTTTAATAAATTGAAAATGTGAAAAACAAGTTGAATTTTGTTACTTTAGATCAAAATTGGTAGAATTTCGACCACAGGAGATACTCGTAAAATTATAAACCAAATCATCGAATGTAAGAATACGTTCATTCAACTAGAGAAAATAAAACCTGAATACCCCGGGTTCAACTACGGTGTCGTATAATGTAACCTTTGTAAAATAAAGTCTATTTTAGTGCATAACTGCTTTTAAAAATTGTCTTTTTATAACGCATACACATTAATACGTGGAATGAATACAGGTTTTATGTTTTATTAGCGAATTTTCATATTCAATACTAGCAGGTACCCGTGGCTTTGCACACGGTACAAAGTTTCACCGCATAGTAATAAATGTTTATTGTTTTAAGGGTTGTTATTACATTTTCACTACTTAGCAGCTATAAAATGAAACTATGCTTTACATAGTATATATGTATTGTAAGAAATAAATGTACCAATTTCCAGCTCTCTAGCTTAATGGGAAGTATAATAATTAATTTGTATTGCTTTAGGAGTTGTTACATTTTCACCCCTTAGCAGTACACTAAAAAAATACAAATATGGTTTACTTTTTATAAATATCTTGTAAGAAATAAATGTTCAAATTTCCAGCTCTCTAGACTTAATGGAAGTATAATAATAAATATTTATTGTTTGATGGATTGTTTCAACCCTTAAATCTAAATGAATTTTAGCCTATGTCTCATTCCAAGTCATGATCTATATGTGTGCCAAATTTCATTCAAATCCATCCAGTAGTTTTTACAAGATTGAGCAACACATAAACAGACAGACACCATTAGATTTGTATAATAATAGTGAGCTGTTGCAGTGACTCTTATGGTGAGACCTAAGGTCGGGAATAGTCAATGAGCACTGATCATAATCTCCAGAACACGTTTTGAGATGTCATTAAAAATCGTATTTATATATATACTAGTGGACCTGGCAATGCTTCGATATTGCTTGATTTAATTTTAAGAGTAGTTGTACTATTTCATCTCTTTTACACATTTTTTTTATCAATTAAGAATAATATTAAATAATTTTAGATTTATAGTTTATTGGAATTTAGTGCAATTTATTTTTATTGTTTAGTAATAGCTGCAGCATCAAAATGTTTTTGTTTGTAGTGACGATATTGTCCAAAACAATCCTAGTACTACTAATATGTGAAAATTGTGAAATTTTAGTCAAATTACTTGAGTGGTTTTTGAGAATATAGAAACAGTCAGTTTATTATTATTTAATTTTAAGGGCAGTTGTTTCATTTCATCCCTGAGACTTAAGAAATCAAATTGTAAATAGTTTTGTTTATATCACAAAAATAATATTACATAATTTTAGCTCTGTAGTTTGTATAAAGTTAGTTTAATTTATATTTATTGTGAAGGAGTAGCAACCCCATTTCAACCAATTCCAATTGAGAATTCAAACCATCCAGGGACCCACTCAAACACGCTCAACAATTTGATCAAAATTTATTCATCTATGACAACAAAATTCTTAGGAGTTAATTTTTTAATACATCATAATTAATGATTTAACATCTCAATTAAAAAATTGTGCAATGTTTCTGAATCTTAAAATGAATACACATCTAACTGTAGAAAAATTGAAAAATCTGAACTTCTTGCTCCACCATTTTGGATTGGGGTATCGGAGAGGGGTTTATTTTACACAAATTTCCTCGGGTCAACGACGAATTTAAAATGAGGTATCACACAATAAGGGTTACTTATTTGAAATTTTTTACTTCCAAACTGTTGCAGATTTTGCCCAATATAACTTCCTGACAGTTTAGAGTTAATACGTGTAACAGGTTTAAAATACGAAGGGGTTGCGGGACTTTTTCATCACCCTGTATATATGTGTGTCCACACTGTAACGACTGCATTTTACTTCAAATTTGGTGCTAATTTGTTAGTTAGCCGAAACAAATCCAACAAGCGGAAGTAAGTTTTTAACCTTAAATAAAATTGTTTTGAAATGTGTCATATTGGAATGAAAGTATTTTCGGTTTTATCTAAAGAAATATATATATTAGATTATTCTGCACATTTTATTTTTTTTACACGACCTTATGCCCGTCTGCTTTTTTAAAAATCCATCAAAACGTTACCTAAAAAAGCTGCGAGCTATACGAAGCAGTCTATAATCCGAGGACGTTCTTGTATTTGTTGAAATCTACTTAGAAACCTTTTTCCTCGATTATAAACAACTAGGGGAGACCCCTGCGTGCTCCGCACGCCAACACCCAACGGAACCTACTAAAAACATATGTTATGTTTTATTAATAATAAAGGTGTAGTATTAATACTAACCTCAAAACTAAGACGGTAAATAATGTTAAATGTTCAAACCAAATTATTTCTTATATTTTATAACAGCAGTTAATAATGGTTAAAAGAACCAGCAAGGCTCAGGTCTACACTTTAAAACTCTAACCTAAAAGGTGGAAATACAAAAATAATTGCTTCAAATTTTGAAATCAGCTCTTAATGGAAATATCGAAGCAGCTATGTTATCTGTTATTTTATTCAATTGGTTGCTATAGTAATCAATGATGTGTTGATTTATCATTCTAGGCCTAACCTAAGATTTTAACCCGACTAAATTTACAAATATATTGAGGAAAAAAAAGGTTTTTACCGAAATGAATTATTGCCTATGTTATTCAGGGATAGCGTAGCTTTTTATTAATAAAACTGTTTTTTCAAACGGTTCAGTAGTGCCAGAGATTACCCCCTACATACAAACAAACAAACAAAAAAAAAACTAACCTTACCTCTTTATAATATTAGTATAGACTAGATATTATCCGTATTTCTGCAACAGTAAATCCAATATTCAACTAAAAGAAACTCTTTAGAAAATAATTGCAAAAATAAACCTTCTGAAGCAAGACAACATTAAGCGAGAATACGGATGTTAAAATGCAGTAATAATATAAGATTATACGGAGGATAAGTTATACTTCTGTGTATAATTTAATCTTACTGTACCATTTCCCTAACAAGCTGTCTGCTCAAACAAGATATTTCTATACAAATGTTTTCATTTTAGAATTACCTTAATGGCGACGTAATTGTATTTACTGGAGATGCTTATTCAATTAAATACATCCCGACTACTTAAGCTGATGATGCAATTAAATGTTTCCTGTTTACGAATTTAATTATATAACAAGGAAATGGAACTCCGTAACATTGAACAGGTGTGGAAAACATTTTATGGAGTTCTTAACTATTAAAAAAATCGAGAAAATATGTTTAGATATATAAGATACTATTCGGCAATGCTTCGTTATTGTTTGATTTAAATTTAAGGTTAGTTATACAATTTCATCACTTTGTCTTAAGTAATCGAATTGTAAATATTTTTGTATATCAGTTAAGAATAATTATTAAATAATATTAGATTTATAGTTCTTAGAAATGTAATTTAATTTTGTTTCCTATTAGTTTTTATTGTATAGAGGTAGGTACTCCATTAAAATCTATTTGTTTGTAGTGACCATATTATCTAAACAATCCTGCTACTAATATGTGTAAATTACTAATTTCTGAAGAGAAAGCAGACTTTAAGATTTGTATAGCCATCTTGATGAAATAAAACAATAACACAAAATCTCACAACAAATACGTTTAATAAATCAAACGCGTTTCAACGACAAAGTCGCCATCCTCAGTGGTAAAGCTACAAAAGCCAAACTACAACTAACATAGTATATATAGTTCATTGTTTACTTATAAGTAATATCTTAATTAAGCCACTATCTTTATTCCGGACTATGATTGTTTTCAAACAAATACATATAACTTCACGTTTAATGCTGTGTACCACTATACAGCAGGACAGCGGGGCAAGTACTATGATAATTACCTGAAGTATTTTACAGAAGCAAACAACTGCTACGTTTGCAAGAAATACAATGCACTAGAAATAATTGTAAGACATCTAAAGAAAGGGTTTAAGACCTCGTCTAATTGCAAACACTCGGAAACAGTAGTTTAGAAAAGTCTTGGCGAACTCGGGTAATTTATATAAAACTTCTCTCTCTTGTCCGTTCGTACAAGTCATTTCAACATAATAAAACCATATTCATTCCGAACAAGGGTTTAGAAACTTTACGATATGCTGAAGTAGAGTTCCCGGTGGTTTTCAGATTGTGTTGATAATGTCCATTGGTTGATAATTGGGTCACATAAAGTTTGTTTCTATGATAGATTGGAATATCTCCTATTTAGTAAAATTGTAAATCAGCGGTAAATCATTGAAAAAATATAAATACGCCACCTGTTTTATGTCAACACACGAGCGACGTAGACAACAAACATGTGTACCAAATTTGAACCAAATCGGACTTAAAATGCGGCCGCTAGAGTGCGAACACATATATACATAATATATAAAAATGATTTTTAATGAAACCACAAAACGTGTTCTGGGGACCATGATCGGTGCTCATTTCCTATTCCCGACCTTATGTCTTACCATAAGGGCCACTACAATAGGTCCATTTTTCCTATGGAAATTTGCTAATAATAGAGTCCCTTAAAAGCATCGATGCACGAAAAGACATTTAATTTTACCAAGAAAGTATAATTTCCTTAGCAAACAGTAAACTCAATAATTCCTGAGTTGTTACGTCACCAACACAGTCCCGAGGGCGTTCGTGGTGTTGCTTTGATGCAGAAAAGCCTTTGAGTCAAGTGGCGCCCCTAGCGGCATAATCTTACTGTTGTCCTAGTTAGACGAAGTGCTTAATATAATTGTGTTTCACTTTGTTTCGAAAACAATTACAGTATATTGAAAACAAACAATAATTTTATCTTAAAGCCAGTCGTTACATGCTGCTTCGCCTGCAGGTGCGACTAAATAAATAAAAAGACAATCGTGTAAATGTTGTGCCTTATTACCATTACACCCAATTTAAAAAAAAAAATACAATTTTAGATCCTAGTTCCATGGAACAATAAGATTCGCCCAAATCGATCTTTAGGCCTGCGTAAATTACTAGCTATGGAACAATAAACGCTAAAAATTCCGTTTTCCTTTAGTTTGTAACTCATAACTCCCGAACAAACATAAAAAATTGCAAATAAGGATTTGAATTGTATTTAACATCTATGAGTACATTTCACATTATTGCTTACTGTTTTGATAGTATATATTTAATGGTTGAACCAGTGTATTATACAGTACGGTACATTAAAACACATCGATCTTGTCAAAGTGTTAAGCTTTTGATCCAAATCTGTAATTTTATTTATAATGGTCGCGTGACAAGTCCTTTCGCAAAACCCCAAAATTTTTTTCCGTAATTTTACATTTTTTCAATTTTAAATATGATCAAATAATAGTTCAATGTTAAAAAGTATAATAGATTTTTCTCTGAATAGTCCTGTACATGCAAATGAAAGTTTAGTCGAAATTTCTCCAGCCATTCTGGAGATCTGCCCAGAAAAACAAACAGACAGTGAGAAAGACAGAACAAAAATATAAGTTATATAGACTAAGAAGCTATGATAGATAGCGATTCTGGTTTTGAAGTTTAAAATGCTAGGCAAATTCAATGCACTGGCCACAAATGCTAAACAAAGTCCACATAGCTATCATAAACAGCAGGCCTTTGATCAATGGAGAGTTGTGTGTTAAAATATTATGTAATAGTCCCATTTAGGAAGAACTGGTGATTTTTCAAATATTTTCCTTTATTATTCATTTATTCGATTTTTTTTTCTATATTATAAACAGGTAAAATTTGTTTGTTTGTTTGTAGGAGGTAATCTGTGGAACTACTGAACCCATTGAAAAAATAGTTTAGTAATAAAGATCTGCAATATCCCTGAGTAACATAGGCTATAATAAAATTCATTTTGATAAACACATTTTTACTTCAATATTTGTAATTTAGTGAGGAAAATTCTTAGGTTAGGCATAAACTAATGAATCAACATATGTACTTACATGTATTACCATAGCAAACAATTGAATAAAATAACAGATAAAACTGCTGTTTGCTCCAATATTTCCGTTATGAGGTGATTTCAAACTTTGAAGCAATTATTTTTAATATATTGAGTAATAAATTTTATTACCTTTATGGTTCCGTCATGTGACTATGCGTTGTCTTGTGACACAACTATTGTTGTGTCAATATATTATATAATTGTGACTTGGACACCAACAATGAACAATTATTTTTGTATTTCTAACTTTTAGGTTAGGTTTTTAAAGTGTAGATCTGAGCCTTGCTGGTTCTTTTAACCTTTATTGTAACTGCTGTTATAAAATATACGAAATAATTTGATTTGAACATTTAACATTATTACCATCTTAGCCTTGGGGGTTATTATTAATCCTACACCTTTATTGTTAAGGAAACTTAACATGATTATGTTTATAGAAGATTCCAACGGAATTGGCGTCCGGAGCACGCAGGGGTTTCCCCTAGTTTTTACATTTATATGAAACAGGTCATATAACAACACATTGGAACTATACACACAAAATCACAAAATACAATAAAAAAACTAGCAGCTTAAAAAATAGAGAAAAATATACAATAATTAACATAAATACACAAAATGTAAAAAATCAAAAATCCATAAGAATAAATTAATAATTTAATAAGATAAAACAATGCAAAACAAAAGAGATTACATCTATCACAAAATAGTATCATGATGCAGAAATTCATCCGCCGAGTATAAGGATAAAGCCAATATATATTGTCTTAGTCCGTTTTTAAAAACCCTGTAGTTTGGTGAATTTTGAGTGCTTTTAGGAAGTCTATTCATAAGCTTGCACCAACTTGTGAAGGAAGTTTACTGTATAAATTTAACAACCTGTGCTGTGTGGCACGTACTCACAAGCTTGCCTGGTGCTGTAGTTGTGTATATCCATATTTTGGACATGATCACACTTGAATTTAAAAAAAGCAACACTTCAAGTATGTAAATACAAGGGAGTGTAAGTACTCTTGAAATAGTTTTTACAACTTTGTCTTTTATTTAGCCCCGCAATAGCCTTTTGGATTTGTTTTGCAACACTCTTTTCATATTCTGGACTCATGAGTTTCCTCTAAGAATTCCATAGTTCAAATAATGATACACTAGCCCATCATAGGCTGTTAAAAGTATCGATGTGTAACAGTATATCTTAAATTTGTTTAGTAGAAATATACCTGAACTACGTAATTTTGGTACAAATATTGCTAATGTGGTCATTTTAGTTCAACTTGTCATCAATTAGAAGACCCAAAAATGTTATTAATTGCACTTCTACAAGTACACTATCACCTATCATGACACTTGGTGTCTGATTATTTGAGCTTTGCTTTCTACTGAAGTGTATGTAGACCTACTTAGTTTTACATGGATTGATAGAAAATTAAACGAAAAGATGCTATTAACCAAAGCAGTGTCGTAACGTTTTTGGTGCCGTAACACGAACAACCATGAACTGTTTTTTTTTTATTTGGACAAATAAAATACTGTAACCTGTTTTGCTAAAAGAAGATTTTACACACACAATTCAAATTTATTCACGTCAAATTTAGAAAGTTAAGGTGATATTTTAGTAGTGTATATAATTAAATTTTAAATTTGTCCGTCAGAAGTCATTGTTTCCCTAAGAATTCCGTATTCAAATGATACACTAGCCCAAATAGGCTATAAAAAGTGTGTACGTTCCACAGTTTTCAATTTTATTGTTCTCAACTCAAATATATCTTATTTTTTATTACAAAGCTATTTTTAATAACTTTTATTTACACATGTTTTGAAGGACATTTTATTTTAAAAGACCGGTTATTTTAAATGCAAACTATAAACAGTTCCCAAACACGACCACATTTACTTGTTACATATCATCGTCTGTAGCTATGTTATTGGCAAACAATCATTAACCCCCCGCCCCCCCCGTGGCGCTATCTGTGGCTAGTAATTGATTTAAAACTCTCAATATCCGAACGTAAACAAGGTTTAATAGCTCTGTGAATCAGATAATGTTTTCATTTATACTGAATGGGCATCGTTTATAGCACCAGCAATCAGTTTACATAAATGTACTGCTATGTATATTATGTATCACTATGCGAATATTTCGCAAGCTAGGAGAACTTACCTGATTTAATAGGTTGATTTTATTCAGTTAATTACGTTTACTTATCTACCTTGGTTTATAAATAACACTTTACGTTCATTTAATTTGATTAATTTGTGTGATAGATTACACTGGAATATAGAATGTAAACAATCTACGGTCTATGTTTCGTCAACAGAGGGGAATATAAGCTTTAAAATGATGTTAGAATAAAACACACCCTTGAGAAATAATATACAGATTGTTCATAAAGGCAATTCAACCCCCCTCATTATTTTTGTTACTGAAAATAAGTTAACAATACTTTGAATTTATCTTGTGTTACATAACAGGACTCATCTTTTGACATATCCGATTTTTTAGGATTTTTTGGTCATGAGGGGGCTGGGGTTCTAACAATTTCAAATATAAAGCTAGGTTATGTAATACACCTCTGAAAAGCTTATTAAAAGAGAAACAGAATGGCGCAAACTAGAGCTTAGTATCTTGCTTCGTTCCAAAGTATTGAACAATCAAAGTTCTGGAAAATGATATTGTTATCATAACATAAAAGCAGGCTATTAATTTGGAGATATTAGGAATGAGTAGGTTGTATGTTATTTTCCAAAGATTTCACACACAAAATTTTATTAAAATTTCCCCAGCCGTTTAGGAAGGAGTTCAGTAACACAAACACGTACAGATGAATTATATATATAAATATACAGAAAACATAAAGCTAGAAGACGGAACCTAAGTTTGCCACTTACGTATCCTCGACATTTCTTGTATTTCTGTATACAGGAATGGTGTCAAAAGAAAAAGGAACACGTGTAAAAATGTTTGAGAAATTATTTTCAAAACGACATAATATTACCAAGTTTAATATTTGAAAGATTTTCGGGCCTAAAGTTAAAAACAAAATAAAAATGCCATTTTCGACAACAAACAAATAATATTTAAATACAAAATGAAATGTTTTCAACCTTATGGAGTGGAGGGTTAAAACCGACCTAGGATATTTCTTATTGAATTGGGGCCATCTTCAAAAATTCAAGAGCTACATTAACTAACTAGATTCTACGCCAAAGCCACATATTTGCACATAACTTATGCTAGGTCTTGTAATATTGTCCGCGAGAGGAAAGAAGTCCCATGAGCTCTTGCCTATCCAAAAAATTGCAGGCGCTTATCTGAGTCGGCGCTAAGCTTACATTGCACACGGCATTCTTCGGTCAAATTCACTGTGGCAAAACATGTAAAATAGCCAATTGAGGTTTTACTTTATTGTAGCTATTTAATTGTGTTAATAGTGTTGAGAAAACCATTAAGGTTTGATAAGCCTTCCAGTTTTAAAAACTAACTTTATTACAGTATAGAATTACTATAAAAAAGTTTGTTATTAAGAAAGACAGTTGTTACTGTAAAATGTTGTACAGTTAGGCAGTAAGAAAAACCGTTATTGTATTTACAAGTAAGATTATATTTACACTTATGTACATAGTGTTTACAAGTTCTTAAATTAATATACGATATTAAATTGTAAACCATTTTAAATTTATATACAAAACTAGCAAAAGCTTGTTGATAGGCAAACTAAAAAAAACTGATATATAGTAAATCCCTCGACATTCGCAGGCTTGGTATTCGCGGTTTTGATTATTAGCGGTCGCTAAAAAAAGAAAAACTACTGTATTAAATAGAAATAAAGTACATGTAAAATTCGTAAATTATTGCAATGTTTGTACTGTAATAATTATTGAACGAATAATTAATTAATTAATAATTTAGCAAAATGCACTTAAAATTTTCAGAATAATTAGATATAAATAAATATATAATATTATACAAATAATTATAGTCAAATTTAAACCTAGAGTAATAAAATTATTGATGACAAAAATAAAAAATAAAACATAATTTTAAGTTAAACTTGTAGACTAAGTTAAATTGCACAGTGTTAATTTAAATTTGAATAGTTCAATTGTTTAAATTCAACTATTAAATTAACTATTCCCTAAGGCCTAGGGAAAGAAAATTTATATAAAGCAGTTTTTTTTTTTAATATTTTATGTCAATAGTAATTATTATGTCATGTGCATATCTGCATATAAGCTACTCATTATGTGTAAGTATTTATAACTTTTATGTGTTTTATTTTATAAGTATTACACATATTTTATTAAACTGCAGTATGTCATTCAAGTTTTGGTGGTTCATTATAATAAATACAATAATTTTCAATAATGTGACACATTTTGTTCAATTTCGTATTTTATTTTTCAGAAATGTTTCAGAGAATCAAATTAAAAGTATGCTAACATTAGTATATTGTATATTATACAAATAATTATAATCAAATTTAAACCTAGAGTAATACAATTATTGATGACAAAAATAAAAAATAAAACACAGCTTTCCGTGGCGGACTGGTCTAGCCCAACTATTCTATAGCCCTGCACTTAACGGCTGTTCTACAGGGATTCCACATTAGCAGAAACAAAACTATGGGGCGCGAAAGGTTTGGACAACGCTGAGCGCCTGCAAATGCCGTGCGGTAACATACAAACACTGCTGCATACCGCCCTGGCTCAGAGGACTTCTTTCCTCTCGCGGACTATATCACTTTTCTTTTCAAATTAACTTAACTTTAAAAGTGAAAGAAAATCAATTTTATTAAGGAAGAACAAAAGAAATCAATGATTATTTATTACTATGTAACAATACAATTCAATGAAAATACCTATGGCATAAAAAGCTCATTTAACATGAAAAGTCTTATTTTCGGGGCTGGTATCCGTGGGCATCGAATATTTAATCAAATATTAATAATTAAAAAAAGTTTTGAAAATGTTCAGTTATAGTCTGGTAAGTTTTATTTTAATGTAACGTTGAAATATTATTAGTAATATCTCGCTACACTTTAGATGATCTCCAACAACTTCGTGAGATCTTTTTTTCGTCTATCGAGCTTTCTCCTTACAGGTTAATCAAGATTTTCTACTACTCTTTTTTATAAAAACAATAAAACGGTTTTTGAAAATGTATTTAGCAATCAACATCCGCATATGACAGTACTTCATAATGAAACCAAATTTTTAAATTTATTCCAGGAATTAACAGAAAAAAATTACTTATTCTGTAGCATTGCTCTTATGGGAATCAGATTCAATATGGCGGACAGGGAAGCGCCCCCTTAAAATAATAACTCTTACATAAAAAGAAAAGAGAGAGAGAGATAGAAAAAAGCATAAGCACAATTTAAAAATGTACAAAAATTATAAATAAGACCAGCACTAGAACAACAACGTCACCTGCAGTGCCCACACGAACATACCCTTACAAAGAATCAGACGTAGAACGCTAGATAAAAAATAAAAAGATAAAAAGAGTGACATATAGGCTAAACATACATACTTAACATATATTGCTGACATAATATAAAACTTTGTACATTCTCCGAAGAAATGACAGACTCACCATAACCCGTCCCTACTTCCTGCAATCACAAAGAAACCTGCTTTCTATAGGTCTTAACTTCATTATTTTGAAATAGCCTCAGGTTTCTTGGAATATTGCGGAAAATCATCTGTGAAACGTGAGTTAGTCGTGGATACAGACCTATAAAGCCTATCTTACACCCACTGGTGGAGAATGACGAGTAAAATGCGAATTACTTGAAATGGAAATAATTCGACCACGCAGCTGAACCGCTGACGTGAGTTGAGAAAATTTCCAAAATTAAGTTTATAGGCCTATGTTTTAGGGTTTCAAACAACAATTTGGGAAACAGGTCTATTCACGACGGTGCTGAATAGCTAAAAAATGGTTCGCACGCCATTCCGCTTATTGGGAGTATCTTCAATACACAACGCCAACCCCCGTATTGAGAGTATCTTCAACAAATAAAGCATTGCGTGCTTCGCACGCCACCCCCGTATTGACAGTATCTTCAATACACAATACATTGCGTGCTTCGCACGCCGACCCCACGGTAGAATCCACCACATGGCTTTGAACCGGGTAAGCGTTTATCAAACAAGACACCCAAGTATTTGTCAGCAATGATTTAGATTTAAAACTGCGAACGCCTTAAATGAATGTTTATTATATTAACCCTTTCGCTAGATTTGTCTTCTACAGAGGACGATACACTTCTAAGAGATTTACTATGTTTCTATAGCAATACGGGTGCTTTCAGTGGTTTTGTCTTTTACAGAGGACTTGTATCTATTTACTAAGTTAGTGCTGCCATCTGCTTTTGAATTTACAAACTCGGACAAGGCATCAAGAACCATGTGTTTTTCACTTTCTCGAGTCAGCTGTACACAAGATATTTTCAGATTATTGCTTATAATAATTTTGAAAGTAAACCTGCTAAATAATTAGTTTTTTATAAAACATTGTTCAAATTTACCAATTATGTTTTTTAAACTGTGTTTTGGACATTGCTTATTGTATAAAATGTAATTAAATTATCGTCCTCTGTAAGAGACAACACCATTGGTAGATATCTATTGTTGTAATATGACTATATAAATAACTTGTGTTTTTTTTTTTTTGTATTTGTTTACATCTTCAGTTGTAAGTTGTTTTTATTTTATTTCTGTATTCAATAAATTACGACTAGCAAAAATGTATGATATAAGAACACTCCGAACCCCCAAACTCCTAAAAATGAAGGTAGACTCATGATTTTATTTTATTTTGTAAATTAGACCTTTATTTAGCTCCTCGGGAGAGGTTTATAATTAAAAAATTTGGGAGACATAAATAATACATCTATACTAGTCCACCTAGCCTCGTCTTCTCTCACTTTTATTTTTATATTATAATATACAAACAAAATTATATTATTGTGAACATGCTTGTTATTATTTATAATAAAAATACTGTCGTTTTGGGTTTTAAAATTTGAAAATAAGGTTATAATCATTAGTAATACAAATTTAAATAAAACTTTATATTTTAGTACTAAAAGAGTTTATGTTTCTTAATAGTTTACAAAATTATTTTATTGTTGTTACTTTTCATTTCCTAGAACACAGGACTCCCCAGAAGTATTGTCCTCCGTGGAGGACGATTCATATCTTGAGCCAGTGTAGTAAAAATTATTTTTTTTTTATTATCAAAGCATAAGAAAAAAATAGTTTAGTTTAAATACCAAATTTTATAATTTTCTAACTAGAAAATCATAATGTGCCACTGAAAGGGTTAAATTAATTAAAACAGATAGCTGCCATTTTTATTTTATAAGGAAAATGCCGTCCTAATTGCTCTTAGTCGAGCTGGCAATTCAATTAAACACTTGAAAACAACTTAAGCTTATGATGCAATCAAATAATAACTCTTGTAAATGTTTTAATTAAATACACACACTTCAAACTGCAAAGCAACCTTGTTTTCGCAATGGTTTAATATTATAACTGCCTTAAACTTTGGATGACATAAATCATGGTTTAATCAAAACGGTGTAACATTAAACATTAATAAAACACATATACAATTTTCAGCCAGTAATTATCACAACCAATCATTTAAAACTTTAAATTTTGTAAAAACTCTTAAACTTCTTTGTATTTTACTGGTTGACAAGCTTAATCGGAAGGCTCAGCTGGACTTTGTCAATCGTTAAGGTAATTTTGTTTATGTATTTTTGCGATTAAGATAGTGTTACGAGTGAAGCTTGTAAAATAGTATACCATGGTTATGTAGAATCAATCTTAAGATATGGATTAATTTCAATTCCATTGGTCTAAGAAAGTGTTAATTCTTTGAGGATTGCCTCGTGTGTGAATTCAGTATTTATATTACTTACTAGGAGAAACCCCTGCGTGCTCCGAACGCCAACTCCGTTAGTACCGCCTATACACATAATCATGTTAATGTTATAAAGGTGTAGGATTAAAAATAACCATAAACTAATAAGACCTGGTTACGATGTTCATTTCTGTTTGTCGGTCCCAAAGTTTTTAACCACCTTCCGTGTAAGCTGAGGTTTACGTTTAGTAACAATGAAGATTTACTAAGAGTGTACGAATGATGAGGAGGAACGGAACGGATCTCTTTGTTGATGCTTCTGTGGGGTTAATGAGGATTCCGTTTTTGGTCTTCTTCTCATACATGCGTGGCACCTCATCTATAATTTTGTCTTTACCTTGTAAAATTTTATTCTTGTTTTAGTTTATGTCAAAATGTTAATTTTATTACTAGTATTATGTTTTTATTGGAAGTAGTGATACAGCGAATCACGCACAGCTGCAGTGGCACCGTGATAATTGGTTGTATTGGAGAACTGACTAATTTATTTTGTATATTTATATGGTTTTGTTTTGATTTTGTTTTGTCTTCTTTTCTTTTTTCTTTTTTATTACAAACCAATACCTAAAACTGGTTGCGGTAATTGATATATGTAAGGAGAATTGTAATGCAAGATCTGAAAATAAAATTATTATTATTATTATAAAGCTAACATGGTAAATAATATTAAGTGTTCAAATCAAATTATTTCCTATATTTTATAACAGCAGTTATAATTAAGGTTAAAAGAATCAGCAAGGCATAGGTTTATACTTTTAAAAACCTATATTAAAATTTAGAGATACAAATAATTGCTTCAAAGTTTGAAATCACCATTTAAAGGAAATATTGGAGCAAACAACTGTTTTATCTATTACTTTATTGGTTGCTATGGTAATAAATTTAAATACATGTGTTGGTTCATCAGTCTAGGCATAACCTAAGATTTTTTCCGACTAAATTTACAAATATCGAAATAAAAACTGTTTTTTTATCAAAATTAATTCTAACCTATGTTACTCAGGGATAGTGCAGCTTTTTTCTTAGTAAAACTATTTTTTCAATCGTTTCAGTAGTTCCAGAGATTACACCCTACATACAAACGAACAAATTTTAGCTCTTTATAATATTAGTACAGATATAGTACAGATTAGTATAGAAGAGAATAATTAGAATAATGACAAATTCCAGACCATTAATCTCTTGTAAAATTTTCTTCTGAAATCTAAAGATTCATATGCTCGCAGATCTGTACTTTTATGAAATCTTGACCTGGGTTCATAATATTAAAGATGAATTACCAGCAACATCTAAATTTGAACACAGTTATAATACTAGAAATGTTAATAGTTTTAAACTTCCTAAACAACATCCATCTGTATTTGAGAGAAGCCCTCAATATTCACGTTTGAAATTGTACAACAGGCTACCTAGTGCTTATAACAATTTAAATATTAATAAGTTTAGAGTAAGCATAAAGTATAGTATTATTGACAGAGAATACTACTCAATAACTGAATTTTTAGTAAGCCCAGATAGTTACATAATAGTGTATTCTATGTTGTTATCATGTCTATCTTTGTTTGACAAGGCAACTATTGTTTCTTGGTAAAAAAATGTAAGGAATTATTAGCGAATTTTCTTAGGAAAGATAAGCTATTACAGTGACATTAATGGCAAGACCTAAGGTTGGTAGTAGTAAATGAGCACCGATCATGACACCAGAAAACGTTTTGGGGTCTCATTAAAAATTATATATTTGTGTTCGCACTCTAACAGCCGAATTTTAAGTCCGATTCGATCCAAATTTGGTACACATGTTGGTTGTCGAAGTAGCTCGGACGAGTTCGTTAGCCAAAAATATCCAACAACCTAAGTACGTTTTTTGATTTTTTTTAGATTTTCGTTCTAGAATTAAGTTTTGAAGTTGTATCTACAAAAATAAATGTAGAATATTATTCTGAAGATTTTTTTTTTACATGACCATATAGCCCGCCCGGGTCCCCCAAACAAAATCGATCAAAGGTAAAATACCATTAAGTAGAAGGTTCAAATCTAAGGGACATCTTCTAATCCGCGGCCGGTGGCCGAGTTTGTACGCTGAGAGTGTTTTTTTAATTTTTTTGTTATTTTACATTTTAATGGATTTTGGGGGAACCAAGCGAACTACAAGGTCGAGTAAAAAGCAAAATGTGCAGAATAATATCCTACGTTTGTTTTGTATTATATATTTATATAAAACCCAAAAAGAGTTTCATTCTAGTACGAAAAATATAAAAAAACAGTTACTTGGGATCAACGAACGTTCTTTACGTTTTAGGATTTTTTGGCTAACGAACTCGTCCGACAAACTTAGAAAACTAGCGGAATTTGTATACATATGTACAAATTTTAATGACACCCAAAAATGTGTTCTGGGTACCATGAACGGTGATCATTTACGACTCCCGACCTTAGATCTCACCCACCATAAGGGTCACTGCATTAGCTCATGTTTCTTACGGAAATTCGCTAATAAAAGAAAAAAACGGTATCAGTTAACTGACACAAACTTTCTCCCAACTTACTGTAGTCAAAATAATATTGTTTTTAATCATTTTATTTATTACTTTTTAGAACAAAACAAAAAAATAATATTCTACTTACGTCAATCGTATAAAAAAATTATTGTCCCAGGCGGGATTCGATCGCGCGACCTTTGAATTACTGGCCGTGCTCGCTACCGTTGTGCTACCCCGTGCGGCCGTCGCCGCGATGCTAGATTGACAACATAAACTTGTTTATTTTTTAACAATTCCCCATAATTATAAAACGCCGAAGTTTTGATAAATGCGGGTGGTGTCATTTTGTTTGGCATCTTAAGCACTATAAATACTGAAAATTTGATCAAAATCGTTAGAGCCGTTTTTGAGAAATTTGCATTTTTGTCGTTTTTTATGGGTTTTTAGGGGTAAATTACCCTTAAAAATTAAAAATTACAAAAAATGAAAAAAAAACGCCTAGAGATATTAGGGTTTAGTACCTACATACCAAATTTCATGAAAATCGGACCAATAGTGTCCTCTCTGGTCGTGTATACATACTGACAGACTGACAGACAGACACCACTTTAAAAACACTTTTTTGGGTTCAGGGAGCACCAAAACAAAAAATTCCACTAAAAATATTTTTGGGTTCAGGGAGCACCAACACAGATAATTGCACTAAACAATTTTTGGGGTTCTGGGAGAACCAAAACAGATAATTCAACTGAAAATTCAAATTCGAACATTTTTACGAAAACAATACTTTCTCCATATACTACGTATAGGGTGGAGAAAGTAAAAAGGTTTTAAATGTAATATTGCTCTTACGGGATAGTAATTTTATCAAAGATGGCCGCCACTACATCAGACCCTTAAACAGTCCAAGGCAACGCATAAAATTCCCAAAAAACAACGATTTAAATTGTTAAATACTTTTCTCAGGATAAGTTGAATTTTGTCCATAACAATCCACCACAAAACTAATAAATCTGTTTAATGTGGTGTAGATTATAATTAGCTGTATTCACAATGCACTGCTAAAGAATGTCGTGTACAAAACGACATGTAATTATACAAAGGCGGTATAGTTTTCGTCGGAAATAGTAAATTCAATATCCCGGGGGGCTTCAGTGTATCGCTTTGATGAAGACAAGCCTTTGTAATGGTAAAACCGTACATTATTGTTTTTTCATAAACTCTTGAATGTGTAACGCAGTGGAAAGCAAACAAAAAGTGTTTACAAAACCAATAATTTGATCAAGCACTTGAACCGCTGACGTGAGTTGAGCGAATTTCCAAAATTGAGTTTACATGATTTTAGGGTTTCAACTATTTGGGAAATTGGTCTACCCACGAAGGCGTTGAATTTACTGCATGCGTGTACGAAATATTTTAATATATTTTGTTTGTAACAGCTTCCAACCGCGACTCAAGTGCTTTTTCTTCGTTTCGCTCGCAGCGGAAAAAATAGCTTTGAGAGTTTGCACCTTGAACTTGTGGCCTCCGATTTTGTACTGTTTTGCTTCGCTCACAGTGGTTTACACCCCGTCCCTCGGCCTCGTAACAGAATCTGACCAACGATAAAACCCCCTAGAGGATTTGAACCAAGTACTTTTATGGTATTTTACGTTTTCATAGATTTTTGGGGGAACCAAACGAGTTCCAAGGTCGAGGAAAAAATATAGTGAGTAGACTAATCTCCTATATTTATATTTTTACATAAAACCTCAAAAAATTTCATTCCAGTGCGAACTATCGCAAAACAAAATTACATCGTGCCACAAAAAGTGCTTCCTACTGTCGGATATTATGGCCAACGAACTCATCCAAGATTTGAACTAAATTTGAAGAGAAATAATTCGATCACGTGGCTGTGAGTTCAGCGAATTTCCTAAATTAAGTTTACATCTTTTAGAATTTCAACCAACTATTTGGGAAATTGGTTTACTCACGAACGCACTGAATATACGAAAAATATTAGCCCCCCAAAACCCATCAAAACATAAAGTACAATAAAAGTACCATAAAAAGCGAGTTTATCTGAAACAAAGTGAGCAACTCATAATACGAGGGCGGAAGACCGCGATAAACTCTCGCAAAGCAAGTGGAACAAAACGACGCGTGAGCCAGGAATGGAGGCTAAAGTGCAAGCAAATTCTACTAATATATTTCGTGCACGCATGCAGATATTCAGCGCCTGTGAGTAGCTAAATTTCCCAAATTGTTGGTTGAAACCCTAAAACATGTAAACTTAATTTTGGGAGTTCGCTCAACTCACGTCAGCGGTTCAGATGCGTGATAAAATTATTTAATGTTTGCATAAATTGCTCACTGATGAATTCTTGGTTTAAGTAATTATTTCCTTGTAGTTGGTTAAGGTTGTTCTAATACGTCCCTTTTAAATACAGTGAATATACGAGATTTGTTTCTATATATAACTAGCTGCCCGTTCCGAGTAAAATGTATATTATCAAAAAATATATATCAATAGATATATTACATTATGTATTTCTTATGGTGATTTTTAGTAACTTCGACACCCCCAAACCCCCATAAAGTTTCGATTTTTTTGAAACCTTTCTTAGCGAGCCCTAGAGGAAGCTACATACCAAACTAGGGGCTCTGCCCCTGGACGCTTCGCGTCCCAACCCCACCTCGGCCTTCGGCCTCAATGGCTGCTTCGCTTCGCTCGCAGTTGGAAAATTCGCTAAAGAATCTCGTTAATCTTTGGCTCGTTTGTACATAGGTGACCGAGCATAAATCAGCTGTTTTATTTGGCATTACCTCCATAAGATTAACATGGGAAATTTGAAGTATTGTGTGCCGGAGCTCCTTCTTGGATGAATAGTGGCTAAATGGATGATTGGATCTTAAATCTGATGAAAAATCGTTAGT
>JAGFPH010001239.1:18793-36265 GCA_018207615.1 Philaenus spumarius | reverse complement strand
ACTGCACCGACCGGTATGGCAAAAGCAACAATTTTAAGGAGGTGCGCGCACTGCACCGACCGGTACGGCAAAGCAACAATTTTAACATTAGTTTGAGGTTATGAAATGCTACTAGATTGATAACAACATTGTAAAGAAGAAAACTTACCGGATTGCTTCATGATACCACCGATTTCCTCCCAGCAGTGGTCTCTTCTTGAGTTATTAAAATATTCCGGATGCCTCATATTATATACCTCTGGATAATTTTGTACCAAAGAAATAAGTACACCTACATCCATCTTGCCACCAAAGTAATCAAAACTCAAATAGCTAATATACACTCAAATGGTGTATAGTACGCACACCTCCATAAAGAAACATGCATTTTTTATCAAAATCCCGGTCGTACGTCTCGCTAACACCGTCCGGTACGGCACGCCGCGGATTGTCCAAAAGTTCTTTCACTCCGTCTTTTTTCAAAACTGCGAAAGTGGCGAATTGTCCGTACACAGCCAGGGCTATAGAATACAAGGGCTAGACCAGTCCGCAAAGGAAAGCGTTCCCGTCCCTGCCTCTGTGATGACGTCACGTTGGTACCTGCTCCATTCCCAACGCTTCTCATAAGTATTCGCTGCTAAAATAATTTAAATTTCTTAGCAAAGCTGTAACATTTTTATGATGCGATCTTCTTTAGTTTTAGTATTGACACTACACAAAGCAATAAGTACACTGTAAACAATTAGTTTAAAGATTCTGTAAGAAGAAGACAGGGTAATAATAAAACTATCTAATTCGTAGGTAATAAACCTTTGTAGTGTACTAATGTTAGCATACTTTAAATTTAATTCTCCGAAACATTTCTGAAAACTAAACACGAAATTGAACACATTATTGAAATTAATTGTATTTATTACAATAAAATACTACAACTTGAATGTCATACTGCAGTTTAATAAAACATGTGTAATACTTATAAAATAAAAGATCATTTAATGTTTATGTTCATATTGCTTATCTATGCTATGGTGCTACATACTAATTAAAATTCGTTTACTGTTTTTTTGCTGATTTCACCCATGATTGATTGATCAAGGCCAGTATGATAACTGATTCTACTGTCTATATGTATTTCATCAAAACTAAAAACACACGTCTTTTCCAATGACGTTAGATTTTCATTGTTTTTAGACATTAAACTCAATACATTGTGTAAAATACCTGGATTGCATTTAAACTTTGAGATCCACCTTTTCAAAGTAGTAGGCCTATTTTTCTCTTAAAAAGTCATAAGATTTTTGACTAATAGCCCTTAAAATGATATTTCTAGAAATATCGTCACTATTCCGCTTAACTATTTTTTTTTTTTACTTGAAATAGCTTTTATTTGATTATTGGTAAATATTTTTGAAGCGTTTTTAAAAAAAGTGTGACATCTGTTTTGACACATTTCATTTTTTTTATTTACATAATGTTTGCTTAAGAACTTTTTTTAGTTTTTGACCTTAACATTCTTTAAATTTTTTTTCACATGATCTACGATTAGTTTTCTCGTTTATTAAATCATTTTTCAAAGAATTAACTTCATTTAATAATTTATCAATGGTTTCTTTGTTTATTAAACAATTTGGGCACTCAAAATTATCCTCAGATAAGTTTGAACTATTACCAGAAGAATCGTTAACATTGTCACCTGAATAACATTCGCCAACTGGGATCTCACAAGCTTCAACTATTTTGCATTTTTTTGGACTGAGAGTATTTAAATGTTCTAGAGCACATTTCCTTACTGCTCTCTTTTCAAGCCTATCACCTTGTTTACTACTGGCACAAAAATCAATGTTTACATTACCTAAATTAAGGCTGGGAACTGCACCTTCTCGAAGTACTTTCCTCAAAGGAAGCCCGAGAAGTCTGTTTCTCAAATCGCCTTTGTACGAAGTTTCATCAAAATGATCACTGCACACTCTTGCATATTCAGTGTTTATTTTGTCACTCCGTTTATATTTGTTTACCCATAACGAACAAATAACAGAATCATTTGGAAAACCATGATAAATCACCGAAGTAGTTTTATTCGAACGATCTTTACAAGTAGCCACTGAACATATAGGCATTGCTTTACTTTTACCCGAACTGGACAAAGGTCTTTAAACAAATGACAACGGAGAATATATTATGTTATGTCAATATTTATTGTTTAAGCGGGAAGAATTGAGAGGGAAGTTTTGGCGGAAATGCATGAGAACTAAGGCGAACTGTGCTTACAAGGCGTGTCTTGGTACCAGTGTGACGTCACATAGGAGGGGGGGCAAGAGGAAGGTTGGAACAGTCGGCGAGCGTCAACATCAAAGGAGTGACCCAGCCCTTGTATTCTATAGCCCTGGTACACAGCACTGAATTCTACTAGCCGTCCTATTTATTGAGTCAAGAGACCGCAACTTTAGCTCAATCGAACATCTCGCATAACTATTCTATTGCACTACATGTTTATAATTTTTGTGGGGTGGGTGGAGACGAATAACTTGCCCTCGTGCTAACCCTTGTAGCTGCTACACCGGAACCAGAACAGTAAGATGTTTAGGTGTAAATAAATCTCTACCAATCCTTACTATTCTGCTTCTGACACAGCAGTTACCACCAGATTTAGCACTAGGCAAGGTACCGACCTCACCCACAACTCCAACACCGTACGTACCATGTCTTATAACAAACTGTATGGATTATATCTGTGAGAGTTTGCTGCGTGATATCTACTATCTCTAATCCTATATATATATGTCCAACAAAATTATACATTATTGTTTAGAACGGTGATTTTTACAATTGATTGTATGTGTTAGTTTTAAAAGATACTATCCATGAAAAAGAGATCACGGTAACAATAATTCGATCGCGGATAGGTAAGTGGATTAGGAAGTGAATTATTGCTGGATGCAGGGCCGCCGAGAGGGTCATTTGAAGACAACATAAATATGTTGATTTAACACTCAATTTACTTTTTTTTTCAATAATGCATTAGTTTTAAAATATTTTTGTATGAAACCCACAACAATTTGATACATGCAACTGAAAATATAATTTTCATCCAAAAGGAAAAATAATTAAGTGAAATTATAAAGTTCGATTTTAAGTTACCCTGACAGATTTGCTTTTGTGTGGTATTAAATGTGCGTGGTTGGCAGTACTGCAGCGTTACGTTTAATTTTAAAGAGTAAATGCAAATCAAAAATACTAGCTGATCCGTGCGAATATTTACTTACCTGATTTAAAACGTTGATTTAGTTTAGTTAATTACGTTTATTTATTTACATTGGTTTATAAAAAAAAGTTTATAACACATGCGTTTGGAATGTAAACAATCTTACAGCTGTCATGTTAGTTAAACATATTGTTAATAGATGGCGCCTTTCATTAGGAACCATATGAAATATAATATAAAAGATTTTTAATAAATTTGTATAACGAAAATACGAGTTTTAAGCTGTTTGTTTATTTTTTGTCAATAGCGGGGAACATAAGCTTTAAAATTATGCTTGAATAATTAATTTTGATGAAGAGTTAAGGAAGATATCGCTTAGAGAAAAAAGAACAACTTTCAGAAATAATATATAAGGATGTATAAATTAATGTTTATTTCTTTGTTTCTGGGTTTATTTGTCTTCTATAGACTCAAAAACTATTCGTCCGATTTTGCTAAAAATTTCATACTTTATCCATAAAGGCCTGGAGTGTTACAATTAATCTAAGGGGTTCAAATTGGGTTGCTACCCCTATACAATAAATATAAATTAAACTAACTTTCTACAAGATATAAATCTAAAATTATGTAATATTGTTTTTAAGGGATGTACAAAACTATTTTCAATTTGATTACTTAAGTCAAAGGGATGAAATGAAATAACTACCCTTAAAATTAAATAGTTATCCACATAGTTTGTCTATATTCTTAAAAACTAATTTCACTAAAATTTCATAATTTACACATATTAGTACCAGGAAATTTTAGATAATATGGTCACTACAAAGAAATAGATTTAAACGGGGTAGTTACCTTACAATAAAAATAAATTGCACTAAATTCCTACAAAATATAAAGCTAAAATTACCAAAAATTCTTCTTCTTTCGTTGAAAAAACATTTGCAATTCGATAACTTATGGGGGCACTCCACCTTAATATTGATAAAAATGAGAAAACAATTACAATTAATTTTGTCACCTAGTTTTGTTTCTTGTGATTTTCTGAACAATTTGATGTATAATAAGTATAGATAATATGCTTATAATTAGTTTATTTTATCTAAAAACGAAACGCTTACATGTATATTATCCAAATAACTGAGTTTTTTTCTATGCCGTTTTCCGAAAGTTTTGTTTCTCACGTTTTCATTTACTGTGGCAGACATAACTCAAGTTGTGTTTGAGATAGCCTCATAATTTTGTTTTTTATTTTGAAGAGGACATTTCATTGTACAACCTGTAGTATGGATATACATTAGTTCCTATAATAAAGATTTTTTTAAATGATTAAAAAAAGATTTTACTAAAAAAATTTATAAAACAATTTAATAACATATTTTTTACAAAAATATTTTATATAATTTAATATCCATACTACCGGTTGTAGAATGGAATGCCCTCTTCAAAATAAAAAATGAGGCTATCTCAAATACAACTTGAGTTATGTCTGCCACAGTGAAGCCCAGTTAAATCCGTAAAAGTTAACCACCCTGGGGGGAGGGGGGGTGGGAGGCCAAAACTTATGGAAAAGTCACTATAACCAACACTCATATTATAAAACATAAAATAATTAGGTTTGCTGTAAAAATAAAGAAAATCTTTTTAAAGGTGGAGTGCCCCCTTAAGTCAAAGGGATGAAATGGTATAAGTACCATTAAAATTAAATCAAGCTATAGCCAAGCACTGCCGGGTGCAATAATTACAAATAGATTTATTACAGTAGCAACCGAATTGGAAAATTTAGAATCGGGTAATTATTGACCGAGCGAAGTGATGCCTCCGTTTTAGCTCGACCAATCGGCATTTCGTCTGTGTGTCTGTCTGTCTGTCTCACGATTACTTGCAAACGCCTTGATCAACTGTCACGATTTTTTGCATGAATGTTCCTTATTACTAGGCCCAGCCAAGTATATATAGGTATGTTTTTTTCAATTTTTCATTTTAACACCCTAAAATAAAAATGGCGGCCGCACCGTTTCTCTCAGTGTAAGCTTTTTTCCAAAGTCAGTTTGTAACTTAACCGTAAGTGGAATTGAAAAACTAATAACATTTAGAGGGTTTCATTTGATGTTCTAAAAAATTCCGTTTCTTGATTTTTTCGTATCTCTAACGGTGAGCTCATGAAATGGCCGCAAACTTCAAATTTGTTTAAAATCGTCCAAGTTTTTGTATTTTAACAAAGTTTTTATAAATTTATTCTTTAAATATCTTCATAAAACCTTATAATTTTATGGAGCGGGAGAGAGAGAGCGCTACCTGCTATCTTGCTCTTTCCTGCGCTACGTCAGTGTAGCCGCTGTGACTGTGAGTGAGTTGTGGTTACTTCCTTACTGGCACACTATTTTTAACCTAAGCTCAAAACCACTTTTGTTATTTCAACGAGCGAGGTCTACTGTTCACAGAACTACTAGTTACTAATAACTAACAGTTTTTTTAGGTTAGGTAATAGCAAAAACAAACAACGAAAAAGGCTTACTACATCATAATTCAAACACCTTTCACTATTAAAATTATTCCGACCTAACCTACTTTACTAGGCCTATTTGACCAGTTTGACCAGTTTAACGTATCACACTTTTGTCAAAAATTATATAACTTGTAAATTGCCTCTCTTCTATACAAAAATAAAAAATCTCTGTACTAATCAATCGTCAGTGCAGTGAAAATATCATAGTATACAATAATCTGTTTGCATTTCCTTCGTTGCTGAGGTTTGCGAGAGAAGCGAGCAGCGGAGCCCTCTGGTATGACATAAAACAGGTGGTGTATTTATATTTTTCAATGTTTTACCCCTGAATTCCAATTTTATCTAAATAGGAGATATTTCAATCTATCGCAAAACAAACTTTATGTGACCCAATTATCAACCAATGGACATTATCAACACAATCTGAAAACCACCGGGAACTCTACCGGCATATCGTAAAGTTTGTAAACCCTTGTTCGGAATGAATATGGTTTTATTATGTTGAAATGACTTGTACGAACGGACAAGAGAGAAAACTTTTATATAAATTACCCGAGTTCACCAAGACTTTTCTAAACTACTGTTTCCAAGTGTTTGCAATTAGACGAGGTCTTAAACCCTTTCTTTAGATGTCTTAAAATTATTTCTAGTGCATTGTATTTCTTGCAAACGTAGCAGTTGTTTGCTTCTGTAAAATACTTCAGGTAATTATCATAGTACTTGCCCCGCTGTCCTGCTGTATAGTGGTACACAGCATTAAACGTGAAGTTATATGTATTTGTTTGAAAATAATCATAGTCCGGAATAAAGATAGTAATATTACTTAACTTAATACAAATCTTAAAGTCTGCTTTCTCTTCAGAAATCAGTAGGCTACTTTTAAGAAATCTTTTAAAAAATATCTGTTTTAGACTAACTTTGTGTTGCTGTGGACAGTTTGTTAACGAATTTCCATAGGAAAAATGAGCTATTGCAGTGACACTTATGGTGAAGCCTGAGGTCGAGAGTAGTAAATGTGTACAGATCATGGTCCCCGGAACACGTTTTGTAGTGTCATTAATATTATGTGTTCGCACTCTAACGGCCGCATTTTAAGTCCGATTTGGTTGGTTGTCCAAGTCGCTCGGACTAGTTTGTTAGCCGAAACAATCTCAAAACTGGAACCACATTTTTCCGCAAGTATTTTTTTTAAACCGCTATAGCATTAAAGCAATGAATCAAAATTACATGATTTTTCACACAGTAAAGAATAAAAGGACTTTCATTAACTTTTTTCTCCTGGAAGATATCTCTTATAGATTCCGAGATGTAAGCATGAGAAAACGAACGTTTTTCGTAATTTAGGAATTGTCCATGGCATTTAAACCGACTTTGGATTTTCGTGTGTTTCATTACATTAAACGAAACAAGATGGTGAGTAGAATTGATACGTACCAAAATTTTTCAAAAATATTAATTACACTGGTAGTTTTGGGTTTTTATGTAAAACTGTTACTTACTATAAGCACTTTTTTCAAATAGAGATACGGAAAAATCAAGAAAACTTTTCTGTAAAACATAAAATTTGGTACCCTCTAAATATTATTAGTTTTTCAATTCGACTTACGGTTAAGTTACAAACTGGGTTTGGAAAAAAGCTTACACTGAGAGAAACGGCGCGGCCGCAATTTTTATTTTATTTAAGGGGTTAAAAATGAAAAATGGAAAAACCCATATACATTCATGGTTCGGCCTAGGAATAAGGAACATTCATGCAAAAAATCATGACAATCGATAAAGGCGTTGGCCGTAATCGTGAGACAGACAAACAGACACACAGACAAAATGCCGAACGGTCGAACTAAAACGGAGACCTCGCTTCGCTCGGTCAATAAAAAGGATAGCTATGAAATAATTGTTTTACTGTAGATAAAAGACTATTATTTATGAGACACTTAAAAATTTCCAATATCTGATAATCTTTTAAAAAAGTACACATTTCAATAAAATATAATTCGGACGGAAAACTTTTTGAACCGAAATATGAGTATCAAAATAAACATAATTTTATAAAGAATTAATATATGTTTGTAGTTTTTCAATAACACTGATAGTTTTATGTTATCCAGCTTTTTATAAATTGCAAAATGGGTTTTCTTAAATAACTGATATAAAAATTATAAAAATTTAATAGACTTAGAATAGAAAACAAACTAATCGCTGGAAATTGTTTTCTCTCGTCTTTAACCGTTTAGAAAATCATATTTTAAGCATTTCCAGGTTGTCGGGTTTCAACTTTTTTTTTGTACCGCTAAAGCAGAAAAACTATAAAACAAAATGACATGATTTTTTACACGATGAAGATTTTCATTTGCTATTTTCTCCAGAAAGATATCTCTTATAGATTCAAAGATATAAAACAGGCGTTTTTCGCAATTTAGAAAATTTCAAGGTTTACCCCCTTGCCATATTTTAAGGTATTTAAACCAACTTTGTATTTTCATTGGTTTTACTGCATTAAACGAAGCAGGTTGGTGAGTAGTATTAATACTAAATTTAATAATAAATATTGTTTTGGTGTTTACATTTTGTAAGAAATAAAACCTAATCATTTCTTTTAAATATAGACTTAGACCATACTGTGTCTTTGCATTAATTAAATTAACAAGCTCATGGTTGGCGAGTGAATCACGCATCGGTTTCATTAAGGTTTTTAGCGTAAAGAAAAATATTTGTTTAAATTATCCAATTGAATTTAGTTAACCAAAACTGTAACTAGAAAATGTTGAAAAAGGCAGTTGGATACGTTACTCAGTAATATTTACTCTTCTGGCTTATAACTTGTGTCAGGATATAATATTATCAGCTCAACATTTTCAGGGGGTGTTGTTGGTTATAAAAAGGGCCATTCAGTCCGTTAATCAGGCTTGCACGAGATTTCGTTTCTATTGATTTATTCAGTAACTCGCTAATATAAGTAATAGGATATTTGGACACTTTTATGATCTTTGGAAGTTTTCAATTTATATAAGCCCGTGTGAATGTAAACACGCACTGAATGTTTGGAATGCCATAGACCCAAGCTGCGTCGATTTCAGAGAATGCAAATAATTCGATCACGCAGCTGAACCGCTGACGTGAGTTGGGCGAATTTTCTTACTACTACCAACTATTTGAAAATTGCTGTATTCACGAAGGCGCTGAATAGGTGCCTACGTGTACGAAGTATATAAGTATAAATTGTTTGCACTTTAGCCTACAACCCCGGCTCACGCGCTTTTTCGTTCCACTTGCGAGTTTGTACATCGAACTAGCGGCATATGATCAAAAGCTGCCCCCCACGTGGATATGAACCAGAAGTAAGAATTTTTGAGATTTTTCGAACAAGAATGAAACTTTTTGGGGGTTTTATCTTAACAAATAAATAGAGGAGATTATTCTGCACATTTTGTTTTTACACGATCTTATAGCCCACCCGGTTCCCCCAAAATCGATCGAAATTTAAAACTATATAAGTACGTGGTTGCTCGTGGGGAATTTTACCGTGGGCTAAGACCTGTTCAGCGAATGAAGCAAAACAGTCCACAATCCGAAGCCGCAAGATGGAAACTCGCAAAGCGCCAAACGAAAAAGCGCGTGAGCTGGGGCTGGAGGTTGAAGTGCAATCAAATTCTACTAATATATTTCGTGCTCGCCTTTGTGAATACGGATGGAAATATATGTGATAAAGCGGCTGGCTGTATGCGCAGAAGTAGGGGCTGCCAATGCGCATGCGCTAACAGCGTGTAGGTCAGTGTAGCGAGTCAGTCGGTGACATAGGTTCATCTCGTTGTCCAGTACACTACCGTTCCTAAAAACATTGCAGTGCTGACGCCCCGTGTTTATTTATGTGATAAGGAAACAACTACTTATTTATACTCTGTTTGTAGTGTACAAAAAAAAAAATGGATGTTCATCCTAGATGTTCTACTAGTAGGAAATCAGTGATACAGTAAGCCATGCGCCGCTCTCCGGCCGTAAAAAACAGACTGGGTAGTGGAGTACTGGCAACAGTCACATCCCCACCCCGCCACACATACCATACCTACCCTCCCTTCCACACACAATCGCCTGCCTTCGCGACCCGCTTCTTCACATATATCTCCATCTGTAGACCAGTTAAACAAATATTTGGTTGAAACCCAAAAACATATATTTAATTTTGGAAATTAGCCTCTGCGAATATTATATTTAATTTGAATTTCCCGTCAGCGGTTTAGCTGTGATCGAATTATTTTAAACTAAAATCAAAAACCGAAACTTAAAAAAGATTTATGTACATTTAGCAATTTCCGTTTGCTATCCTTTTCTCTTTGCTCACATGGTAATCCCTATGACGTCACTCTGTATAAATGAAGGAAGTTAGGTTAGGATTGTAAATTCCGAATCATTTTGGACTGTTAAATGCTAAGATTATGATGTCAATTTAGATTTTATTTTACATTCACTATACTCTTAACTTTACTATTAACTTAACTTACAATTTAGTTGTTTAGTTATAGTTTTTGCTCCTTGTTTTGTGGTTTGGGTTTTTATTTAAATCAGTGTGATTCACTATACTCCATAATCACAATAAATTGTCATTACATTTACTAAAACTAATATCCAACTTGTATAATTACAAATGTTGTGATAACTTGGTGCTGACCACGTAGTCAATACGAACCGATAATTTCCACGTCAAATGAAACACATTATTGCAAACTGGTAATTTGATAAAGTAATTATAGGTAATAGCAGATTGTTCGTGAGAATTGTGACTGGATTCAAGGGATTCCCTGAATAATTGAAACAATTAAACTCTGTTAGAATAGTTAATTGACGATCAGATTCTACATACAATAGCGCACATATTGTAAACCCAAACCTGTGCCAACATAAACTCTGTTTGCAAATAGGACGTTTTAATCTTTACATACTACATAATAATTCACATGTCCGCTTTTTAAACATTACAATAATTTACCACCATTTCACACGGAAAATAATCAACTGCGTTTAAACTTAAAGTTATTCAAACATATATTATAACTTGGAATCAATCATTTTAGCCACGGATCCATTTTTATAATATTAATTATAAGTGATTTTTCTATTCATCTCAATTAATGTTGAGAAACATAACGCAACTGGCGTCTACAAATTGACTTGTAACGACTGCCCTAGCTTCTACATAGGTCAAACCGGACGACCTTTTAACATAAGGTTCAAGGAACATTTACCACCCAGTAACCTGAGGAATATAAAATCCACGTACGCAGAACATCTTATTAATAATCTCCATTCCTATACAGACATCAACACCAACCTGAGTATACTACACAAATGTAGAAAAGGACACACTCTAGACGCATTGGAAGAATTTGAAATTTACAGAGCTTCAAAGACCGACCCTAACAATATATTGAATGACCAACAATCATTCAAATCAAACTTATTATTCGATACGATAATCACGAGACGGGAGGGGAGTACGTACGATTTTTTTAACCATGCCATCGGTCACGATTGTACTAACCTGAATGATAACGTTAGAAATCGCTCTGTCTACTCTAGTTTTCTCTACGGAAACTGAGCCGAGCGGCGTGAAACAGCGAAAACTAAGCTTCAATAGCACTGTCATTTAATACACTTAGCAGCGATGTAAAATTATGAAACTTTCACGGATACGCAGATAAGAACCACACGATTCGTATGATGTAAAAGAAAATTTATTACAAAACCTATGTCATATTTTAAAAATCATTATTACAACAATGTACTTTAATAATGACATGAAATTGTCACGCCGCTGGAAAGTTTTTTATTTGTTGGTCAGAGACAAAGTGTTCGCGAGAAAGTTTTAGATAAAAGTTCAAATTAAATATTTTATTTGAAACATTTTTTCGGTTTGACTTACGGTTTGCTCGGTACAGCGGTATAATGTGCGCGTTTCAATTAAAACTACAGCTGGCCGGGCCGTCCCGCCAGGCCGTGTTTCCGTTGACCGAGTTCGTCCTCATTTTATAAACGTTATAAAATATTCTATATTATACATATCATATTATCAAGAGACAAGTAGTCTATGACTCATTCAAGTAGTTTTTATTTCAATAATTTTATTCGAATAATTATTCAATCACTTTTGTTTATTCGAAGTTTGTTGAACTGCCTTTACAATCCCTCCCCGCTACACCGCTAGCCCACCGCGCGCTGCCGAGCCGAGGGCACGGTTAAAAAAATCGTACTGTACCTACGGTACTGTTTAACCCCAACGTCAGTCAGTGCTAATTTACCAAACGACGTGCACGTCAATGTTCGCGATACGACAGTGCGCATTGAAATTTACGATCTCCAAACGGAGTGAATATGTGTTGTTTGTACGTTATTTTGTGTTCGTAGTGTTTTTATGTATAACCTGATGATGGACTGATAAGTCCGAAATTGCAATTGTTTTTTAGATAGAGAAAAACCGACAAGGATCATTGACGTGAGTAGAAAAAACACTTATAATTAATATCATATATTATAAAATAACAGGGTCTCAACCCCAGCTCAATTCGCTTACCAACCCCGACGTTGACCAATGACAATCTGATATTTTCTGTACTGATTGGTTAACTGTACATAATGTAAGCTCCCGATAATTCGAATTTTAGCATGCGTTATAATTTCACCGTTAATATTATAAATAATCAATAATCAACATTTCTAACAATTTTTGATATTACCAACTAAAGGAAACCATGTTTGATTTATAATACATTAAGCATTTATGTGGATTTTTGTATGTGTTCGTTTCTAAATTTGCCAAATTGGTAGCAAATAGACGTGTTTTCGTTCATTGAAGGCCTGAACTAAAATTATGTTAATTTTTGCTGAACATTTTGTTTTTTACACGACCCTCTAGTTATTCCGAAATCGATCAAAACATAAAAGTACCAGGTAAAACTCCACTTGAGGACATCTTTTGATCGGAGGACGACGGCCGGAATGCCAACTAGCTTCCGATGCGAGCGAAGCGAAGAAGTCTATAAACCGAGGCCGCAAGTTGAAGATGCAAGCTCGCGAAATTCAACTACTATATTTCGTATAAGTAGGTAAGTATTCAGTGCTTTCAAAAGTAGACTAATTTCCCAAATAGTTGGTTGAAACCCTAAAACATATAAAGTTAATTTTGGATATTCGTTCAACTGAGTTCAGCTTCGAGATCGAGTTATTGTTTTAACGGAACTGTGTCTCTGAACTTTACTGATAGAGTGACAACATGTAAAGTCTCCGCGCTATATTTCTTCCATAAGACGTACAATGTCTACCGCACTATATCCCTTCTATACACATAGTACACTTCCTACGTAATGGTAAAGTTGAACCGAAGAAATCTTCCGATAAAAGTTTAACTTTCTGTGAAATCACAAAACTGTAAAAGTGTAGTTTCAACTCCACCCTAACCTTTCAATGCACCTGACAAAGTTAATTACAAACTTTCGTACTTCTTTCACTCCGCTAAAAGTAACTAAGTTCTTCAACTGTACCGGTTCCATCGTTATAGCAAACTTTGTGTTCGAGTCGTTAAATCTTATGATTGTTTAAAACAATGGTTCTGATTTTTTTTATGGAAGAGTCATTTTAAGGAAGGTTTAAGATTTTATGAAGTCTGTCCGACCGAGCGTTACCACCCATTCTATCATTTTACCAACCACGTTTTACAATTTCACAAATTGTATTAAAATGCTGAACTAAAGAAAAAGATGAAATTTTTCTTTTCTATATAGGAACTAATACAGATGATATTAATACGTGAACAATGACTTTTGTAGTACCTTGTTTTAGTATTTACTAGGGGCTCTGCCCCTGGACGCTCCGCGTCCCAACCCCGCCTCAGTCTTCGGCCTCAAATGGCTGCTTCGCTTCGCTCGCAGATGGAAAATTTTACCTAATCTAAAAAAAAACTGGTAGTTGTGAAGAATTATAATAAAACCTGATTCTAATAATTAGCCCAATTGGTGTTTTGGTTCATTGTAGGCCCACCCTAAAATTATGTTCAGTTTTTGATCCAAATTAGCTGTTTTGTATATAATAGGTTTGTAACAACCAATGTTTGAATTGAATTAAAATATAGTTAGCATTTTTCGTTGATTTTTGTTTGTGTTTGTTTTTAGTTTGTCAATGTAACCTCAAAAAGGTAAAACTCTTCAAATTTTCTAAGTAATGTTGCTATGGTAATGAAAGTAAACAAACATGATGTGTTGCTAAGTTTTTTATACGAACAGCTGTTTTTGTGCCCTTGATAAAATCAGCTGTTTTTGATAAAATCAATAGAAATCTTTCTTCCATAAGATTAACATTGAAACTTTGAGGGATACTGGGGCGTAGCCCTAATGTCCTAGGACTTTGGTAAATGGCCTAAAACCTTCCCAGGGTTAACCTGTGTTACTATGCAAAATTTAAAAGCAATCGGATGAATGCTATACGAACGCAAAGTGGACAAAGAACCAAAAAAAAACCCCCATAAGGAATATACAGAAGAAATTTGCATTTGATTATAACGTTTGTAAGGCGAAAGATACATGATTTGTAATGCTTCATGACATATCTGTGAATGATTACCTGCAATTTAAAAAAAAAATAAGGAAATCGGCCGGATAGAATGGCCGTACTGACTGCCACAAGTTTTCATAAATTCTTTTAATATATAGACTGCTAGTAAATGCAGCTTCGCTCGCAGATGTGATTACATAAATAAAAGGACTAGCGGGGTACATTACCATTACTCGCAATTAAATAATCTATTTTAGATCCGAGTTCCATGGCTGGAAAACGCACTGTTAGTTTCGCCCAAAACTATCTACGTATCCCTTTTAGGCCTACGTAAATTATCTATACTAATATTATAAACAGGTAAAATTTGTTTGTTTGTTTGTATGTAGGGGGTAATCTCTGGAACTACTAAACCAATTAATTGAACGAATAGTTTTACTAATAATAAACGGTACCAGATAACTGCCGCATACTTTCTCCCAGTTGAAACTTTATACCTTCCCAAGAGTAGCATAGGAGATGGTTATTTAGAATTGCAAAAGTTGGAAAATGTTACCATGGGAAATATTAGATGCGTGTAACACACATCCATATTATATTATTTAGTAACTTTGACCTCTCAAACCCCCGTAAAATTTCGAATTTTTTAAAAACCTCTCTTAGTGAACACCTATGGCCCTAGAGGAAGCTACATACCAAATTTCGTTCCGATCCGTTCAGTGGTTTTTGAGAAATCATGATGAGTGAGTCAGTGGATTTGGCTTATCTATATATTAATAGGCAAGCGCAAAACTTGTCGACCTTTTTTCTCAGCTTGTGTACATCGTTGGAGAAATTCGCGCATACCGTTAGAAAGGTAGTGTTCAGTAGATGAGCAGAATCCCATTATAATTTACATCGATCCTCAAGGATACGCCCCAGTGGCCCTCAAAGTTTCAATGTTAATATTATGGAAGGTCAATCTTAAGGAAGAAGAAGAAAGATTTCTTTTGATTTTATCAGGGGCACAAAAAACAGCTGTTCGTATGAAAAGCTTAAAACAGCTGATTTTGATCAACAACTGATTTGGATCAAAAACTGAATATAATTTTAGGTTAGGTAAATCAAGCAATAGCAATAGCAATCAAGCAATGAGCAGAATCCCATTATAATTTTAATTCAAACATCGGTTTTTACATATCTATTTACTTACATATATGCTGTTCAAAATATTGTTTGTATAAATTGTTAACATAAACACCATTTGCAATTCAATAACTTAAGTCAAAAGAATGAAATTTGATAACTACCCTTAAAATTAAATAAAGCAATAGCGAAGCATTGCCGGGTCCATTAGTA
Organism: Philaenus spumarius; assembly: GCA_018207615.1. Taxonomy (NCBI): domain Eukaryota; kingdom Metazoa; phylum Arthropoda; class Insecta; order Hemiptera; family Aphrophoridae; genus Philaenus; species Philaenus spumarius. The sequence goes on along the minus strand of JAGFPH010001239.1, from coordinate 20,702 downwards.
TATATAGATAGACTAGCTAGCCCGATCCGGCTTAGCACGCATAGACAAATCAAAATTAAATGTATATTAACAAAAAAAATATTATATCAATAAATATAAATTACACTATGTATTTCTTATGGGGAGTTTTAGTAACATTCACCCCCCCCCAAAAAAAAAACCTCCCTAAAATTTAGATTTTTTTAAACCCTTTCTTCATACCAAATTTGATTCCAATCCGTTCAGTGGTTTTGGAAAAATCATGATTTAGTAACTTTGACCGCCAAACCCCCCCTAAAATTTCGAATTTTCTTAAACACTTTCTTAGAGAGCACCTATGACCCTAGAGGAAGCTACATACTAAATTTCATTCCAATCCGTTTGGTTGTTTTTGAGAAATCGTGATTTAGTAACTTGACCTCCCAAACCTCCCTAAAATTTATAATTTTTTAAAAACCTTTCTTAGTGAACAAATATGGCCCTAGAGGAAGCTACATACCAAATTTCGTTCCGATCCGTTCAGTAGTTTTAGAGAAATTGTGATTTAATATCTTTGACCCCCCAAACATTCCTAAAATTTCGAATGTTTTGAAAACCTTTCTTAGTGAGCACCTATGGCTCTAGAAGAAGCTACATACTAAATTTTATTCCAAACAGTTCAGTAGTTTTAGAGAGATCGTGATTTAGTAACTTTAACCCCCCAAAACCCCCTAAAATTTCAAATATTTGAAAACCTTTCTTAGTGAGCACCTATGGCCCTAGAGGAAGCTACATACCAAATTTCGTTCCCATCCGTTCAGTAGTTTTTGAGAAATCGTGATTAGTGAGTCAGTGGATTTGGCTTTTATATATATAGATTATTTATCTTCTTGCGTATCCGCCTTTCTTAGCTTTGTCTCTCTCTCGCTTGACGCGTTTCGGGTAGATCCCATCTTCAGAAGCTTTGTTTGCTACTCCAAAGCTTTGTTTGTTAAGTATCAAACAAAGCTTCTGAAGATGGGATCTACCCGAAACGCGACAAGCGAGAGAGAGACAAAGCTAAGAAAGGCGGATACGCAAGAAGATAAATGTTTCAAGCATCTTAGCGAAAATAATAATAACAAATGCAGTGAATATATAGATTATATTATTATTATTACTATTATTTAAACTATTTAACATTTTTTATTTCAATATTTGCAAATTGTAATTGCTAACTGTAAATGTAACTAAGTAGTGAAACATTTAAACGTTACAGAGGTTTTATTAAAAAGCCTGAAGGAGATCTTTTAAGTAATGGGAAAGTTTCCTCATATCACAAAGCCTATTCGTATCACGATTTCTTATTATTAAATCGCTTTATTAGAGATATTGCGAAAGTGTATCCACCCCATTTCCTCCCTTTCCGCCTTTCCTTATCAAAGCCTAAGTACGTAATTTAATACTTAATTTTGACTATGATCGTAAATTTATTAATAAAAACTTAAGAAAACACTTAACAGAAATACATTTTATGGAATGAATTACTTATTCGTTGGAACGTAAATAGCCCTTCATTCAACTTAATTGAGGACGTGAGAATCACTGACAACCGACCAACCAATTTTCACTTTTACCAAGTGACAAACACTAAACATTTATTATCAACTTATATACTATTATAAACGCTATCACTAGGCTTTGAAACGGTTGATGCGAGATCTCAGCCTATAGGGTAGTCATTATAGCACAAATTCATGAATCATTTGGAAAAAATAGGTATAGCTTGTATTTGAACAAACTCTTTTGATTTAGCTTATAAATGACCTCAGATAAAAAGTTCTCCAAAAGATATTGGTTGGAATTTCCTTACTAATTATTTATTTAACAAAAATGTATTTCTGTTTAAACAAATTTAAAAATCTCAGTGAATTGTTTATATTTTTTAACCAAAACGTATACAAATATGTTT
>JAGFPH010001239.1:6568-18783 GCA_018207615.1 Philaenus spumarius | reverse complement strand
TCATTGTTTGAACTATGGAATTCTTGTTTGAGGGAACTCATCAGTTCAGAATGTAAAAAGAGTGTTTTTCTTGCAAAAAATAGCCAAAAGGCATAGTGCCGGGCTAAATAAAAACAAAGTTGTAAAAACTATTTCAAGAAATTCGGAGTACTTACACTTCCGTGTATTTACATACTTGATTTGTTGTTGTTTTTTTAATTCAAGTGTGATCATGTCCAAAATATGGATTCACACAATTACAGCACCAGGCAAGCTTGTGAATATCGTGCCAGACAGCACAGGTTAAATGTATACAGTATTCAATCACAAGTTGGTGCAAAGTTCATGTGCAATAAGTTTCCTATTTGCAAAAAGCATTCAAAATTTCATCAAACTACGGGATTTTTAAAAACATTCTTAGACAATTTCTATTGTCTGGATCCTTTTATTAGTGGATGAGTTTGTGCATCATGATATTATTTTGTGATCGATGTGATCTCTTTTTTTAATGTGTTTTATCTTATTAAATTATTAACTTATTCTTACAGATTTTTTGATTTTTTACATTTTGTGTATTTATGTTAATATTGTATATTTTTCTCTAGTTTTCGCTTCTTGTTTATTTGTATTTTGTGAGTATTGTTCCAATGTGTTGTAGTATGACTTGTTTTATACAAATATTCTTTGTAAAAAAATAGTATCCAATAAATAAATACATTTTTTAACAGTAATTTTGCTACTCTGAAATACAGATAATGAGAAACTATTTTATTATGAACGTATCATATTATATTATTGTATTTTATATCCTAGGTAAATATAGACTATGCTAACAAACAAAGGCTTTAACCCAAAATGATAAAAACAAAAAAATAGGTGGCAAATTTAGAACCAGGTAATTATTCTTTACAACCATAGCCACGATGGCCGTGGTTGTTAAGGCGTCAATGCTTTATCAATCGTCATGGCAACCATCAATGGAAAAGTTCCGGGTTCAATTCCCATTGACCCCGAAACATTTACTAAATTTCTTAACAGACATCATTGGCTGTGGTTCGGATTCCACGTAAAACTGTAGGTCCCGTCTTCATTAGCCTTAAGTGCAAAACAGCAGGACGTTAAACACAAAAAACAAATATTCTTTACAGCTAACAGTTTTTTTAGATTAGGCAATAGCAAACAAAAGGGTGACTGTACTATTAGTCAGATATCTGTTATATTGTTACCTTTGGTTGGTAATATCAAAATTTGTTTGAAATTATTATTATTTATTATTTAAATATTAATGGAGAAACTACAACGCATGCCGCAATTCGAATTCTTTGAGATGGCCCTGTATATTTTGATCTCTGTCTTACATTAGCTATGGATGGGTCACCACTCAGTAGTAATTTCGATGAAAATATCAATAATACAATAATATGTTTGCATTGGCTTTGACTTGAGTAGCCACGGGGGTTAGCGAGCTAGGGGCGGTTTCTATATATTTTCAAAGTTAAATAAAAGTTTACGAACTTACCAGCCTCCTTGTAACTTGTTAATCAGCTATATCCTGAAACAAAAAACAAATATTATAAACATAAAATTTTAAGAAAACACTACAGAAAATTTGCACTAAAGGAAATTCGACTAGATAACAATGTTTAGCACTTTAAGGTTACAATTGTAACACAGCTAAAGCTTAAACGTAGGATATTTTCAGAATAATAGAATTTAGCGGTCATCGCCTGGTATGTTATAATCCAGCTGACTTAACGTTCATTGGTTTACTAGTAAGCAACAGTGAAAGATCACAGGCAGATTAATTAGATGCACGTAAGAAATACATCATTTAAAAAAATACTATTTAAAAACAACAGACTTTATCTAGGCTTGCCTATCTATGATGAGAGGATTTTTAAGTGGTAAGTGAACAATTATAAGGATTATAAAACTGTAGGCCTATTTACTATTTTGTTTTTACATACATTATGATATATCAAAATACTCGTAAAGTTTAGAATATTATATTTGAATAGATTTTTCTTTCATACTAGCGGAACTACATTCGTGCTCCGCACGTTAACCCTGTTGCAATCATGTTTTCTTCATTATAAAGATGTAGATAGGATTAATAATAACCTCAAATAATGTTAATGGTAAATGGCCAAATTAAAATATTACGTATATTTTATAACAACAGTTATAATAAAGGTTAAAAGGACCAGTAAGGCTCAGGTCAACATTTGAACAAAACCCTAACCTAAATGTTAGAAATACGAACTATTGTTTGCATTTTGAAATCAGCTGTTAAATGGGAATATAGAGCAAACAGCTGATTACTGTACCAACACCAAACATATTTTTATTATTATTATTTTATTATAGCGATACCACAGCCATAAAATATTTAGTTTAGTGTGTGTTGTTTATACGTCCAACAGATATCGTTGTTTTATTTTTCTCAAAAAGTATGTAAAAACTCACGTGTATTCGAATGCAACGTTGTGTTCAAAATTTCAAATCAATCGGCGAAATTGATTTACATTTTTATTTAGGTGTATCAAATGATTTAGAAGTTATTAATATTATAATGAAATTAATAATAAAATATTTGTATATGTTGAACGAAGATGTACGAATGTTTCTAAAGTTAATCTCTTCCTTAAATTTGAATAAATGAATATATTGATGATAAAAGGTTGTATTTAATTCAACATAACCTCAAAGCAAATCTTATACGTATTATAGCCTACATTAGTTCCATAACTCTTATTTAAAAAAAATGAACTTCACAAGACATTATAGTATCAATTGAAGTTGTAAACATAACCCCAAAGAATATCCTACGCTTGCATTGCAGTTGATGGGTGAACTCAGGTGTTATATTGTTACTTACGTAAGTACACTCGTTTTTATAGGAGTTGATATTTTTTTAAATAAAAAGGTGTATTTTCTAGAGCTTTACTTTATATGTTTGGCGACCGTTTGAATTGCCTGTTAGATAGAAATCTGAGCCTACAGTGTTGTAGGCGTTGTCAATGCATAACCACACCAAACCCACCCTTTGGCCAAACAAGCAAACCCCTACGTACATATAACCCACCCTTCGCAAACAAAGACCACCATTATCAGCATACCTAAAGGATGTAAAGTCAAGTACCTACATCCCAGTAAAACTGGTTAATGTTTCTAAAATTTGTATGAACGTTATTTGTATTTTTTACGACAAAGGCTTCACATGGTGCGATAAATTCAGAATTCTTGCTTCATCTGGAATATTCTAACTCCATAATTATTTTACTAAACATAAAAGGATTTTCACTATACTCTTAGTTTTTACGATTAGGATCTGATCAAGTCATTCTTCCAGTTATACATGTTCCATTTATTACACGTTCAACTCTGCAAATTGTTTACGGGTATAGAGAACTACTTGTTTATGCTACAGCTGATTTTTGTACAATGTAAAAATAAATTAAACTTAGAATAAGGCTCATTTAACATGCAGCATATCAAAACTTTGAACAGCCATAACTTTTTTCAGGATCATCCATTTTTCATTTTTATTATGTCGTTGTGTTTGTCTCATCAAGACCTTTAAAATGATATGCATAACAACCCATGCTTACATTTAAGATTTTTCACCGACTCCTGACGGGCCGTCCCCCAGAGGAGGTGAAAAATCAGCCATATTATAAAAAAGTAGTTTTTTTATACCCGTAAACAATTTGCAAAGTTTCAATTGTGTAAGTGGAACCTGGAAAAAGACATTGGGTTGTTCCGGGACTTTTTGCCACCCCTGTATAAGTAGATGTGGTTACAGAAACAGTGAAATATTGTGTTAAGCAGTTGCTTATAAAAAAGCACAGGAACCTAGCTAAATCCAGTGTCGACGAGAGTGAATTATGTACATGAAATATAAAAGTGGATATTTCGGGATTAAAAGCAGTTAAATCAGTTTAAAAATTGCACATACATAAAATTTACCGAATTAAGAACAAAGAGGTTGGTACAACTTCAGGCGATGGTAGGGGCCTAAAAAGCAAAATTGTTCATACGAACACAGGTCCGGAAAAGCTTTGTTTTTAAGTTATCCGCCTTTTTTAGAAAATACTTAGTATTTATGGAAATATAAAAGATATTGACCTCAAATTTGGTTTAACATATTTTTACGTAATCGTTTATCGCTTTGCGAAAACCCAGAAAGTTATTTCAATTATTTTCAAAATGGCGGCCGTTTAAAATGTTTAATGTCAAATATCTCAAAAACCGCTAACTTTACGAAAACAATTACAGGATACCGAAAAATGTACATTGTTTATGACAACCACAACGGTTTTTTTATTTTGTCTCTAGCTGAAAGGATAAAAGTGACATCGGCAAAAAAAGTAACAACTTAGCGTTTCATATTTATGTTTGTGTCACATGAAGTCTGCCGAAGGAAGAAAAAAGAAGAATATATCCAGCTCTGGCAAGGGAAGCTTTGAGATTATTAGCTTTCTCTTTAACGGTGAACATAAAACTAACAAGTCAAAAATAGAACCAAGATTAGACAAATTATTTTAAAAACATGGGAAACCCCTGCGTGCTTCGCACGCCAACTCTGTTGGAACCTTCTATACACACAGTCATGTTAAGTGTTTTTTATAATAAAAGTTTAACATTAATAATAACCATAAAGCTAAGATGGTAATTAATGTTAAATGTTCAAATCAAATTATTTCGTATATTTTATAACAACAGTTATAATAAAGGTTAAAAGAACCAGCAAGGGTCAGGTCTACATTTCAATAAAACCCTAACCTAAAAGTCAGAAATACAAATAATTGCTTCAAAGTTTGAAATCAACTGTTAATGGAAATATTGGAGCAATCAAAAGTTTTATCTGTTATTTTATTTAATTGGTTACTATGGTAATAAATGTAAACGCAAGTGTTGGTTCATCAGTCTAGGTCTAACCTAAGAATTTCTCCGACTAAATTTACAAATACCGTATTGAAATAAAAAATGTTTTCATCAAAATGAATTATATTACTCAGGGATAGTGTAGCTTTTTATTATTAAAACTATTTTTTCGGTTCAGTAGTTCCAGAGATTACCCCCTGCATACAAACAAATTTGACCTCTTTATAATATTAGTATAGATAAACAGGCAGAGAATTGTCACTGAAATTATTGTTGTATCTTTAACGCAGTATAGGTATCTAAAAAAATTAACTTTTTCTGAAATTAATTGTTGTATACCTGGCTTGCGACCGCGAACCTCCATCAAGCCTTTGCGTCCCTACTGACTGACAGTTTAAAAAACACTGCTCTAAAATAAACGAGTTTTGAATACACAATAAATAAAAACCTACATCAAAGAAAGAATGTAAAATGTACAAGTTCCTTTAATTGTATTCTCTCGAAACTTGTTTGAAAACTTCTCAAACTTCCTCGACTGTCCAATAAATCACTGTGTTTTCCTCCGCTTTAGAAATAAAACTAAAAGCTACTTGATTGTAGGGTTAAATGTGGTTCTAATGATTATTGCCTCGAAGCTCACGGATCGTTAAACAGCTGATGTAGTGCGCCTGCGTACAAGTGATTTATAGAGCATTGATTTTAAACCATTCACGGCCCTGCCATTCAAGTGATAAGCGCCTTGCAGTTTATCATTGCCAAGTGAGTTCTGGATGCTCGCTCAGCACTTCGTAGTGACTTTGCTGCTTCGGTGCAATGACTTGTACCAGTAAGATTTCAGTCGATATAACAAATTTATTTATTGTCTTTTCTTTATACCAGAAAGCTAATTTAGTGCTTTTGGGAAAACAATTATTTCATTTAAAAGCTACCTTAAATACATGATTGTGTACTGTTAAGAATTAATGGGGTGTGTGATAAAAGATATATATTAGTTATATTCGGTATTAGAGTTAGTATGTTTAGTGTAAAGATATTACTTTGCGTAAGACAAATGGAGGTAAACAAGGAAGCATAATAAGGAAGGATGAGCTTGGCGGAAGTGTTTTTTTGTTGCAAGTAAGAACAGTGTAGTTTGTCAACAAGGAAGTTAGGTGGGTTATATAAGCACAACCCTAATCTAGATTCGAGGCTGTTAAAGTGTGGGGCCGTGAGCTAGGCCACTTTTAGGCTAGGTCTAGACTGATGAACCAACACATGTTTCTTGAAAGAATTTACATTCATTACCATATCAACCAATAAAATATAATAACGGAAAAACAGTTGATTCAGAGACCAGCTTAAAATAACACAAAATAATTTCCATAATATATTTTATATTCATCAGAATATCGCCATAGAAGTTTACAATTTTCTTCTGAAATATCTGTCTTTCAGTACAAATTATACAATTTGAATTTATTTGATCTACTAGAGGCTCTGCCCCTGCTCACTTCGCTCGCCAACAACTACGGTAACATAATTATGGTGATGCAAATTCAAACCACAAAATCCCTAATTTTGTTTAAAATTTTTTCATTTTTTCAATAGGAATTTTTACGGAAATTATGATCGATTAGGACAAATGCACGTGGATCTAAGTTGGGTGGATGAGGTGGCTGTGACCTGTACACATACTGTAAGACATGAATCGAAATAGTGACGCATTATCCCCAACATTTGTCCATAAAATCCCTTATTTTGTCCATAATATTTAGATTTTTTAACGGGAATTTTAGATATTTTCGGAATAAAAAGTAGCCTAAAATTTACACTGAAAATGAAAGTTTCGTCAAAATCGGTTCTGCCATTCCGGAGTTAGCCCAGCCAAACAGAGAGACATAAACATTATAAAACGCATGTTTAGGTTTTGGTAAAATGTGTAAACAACCATATGACCTTAGAAAAAAGCTTATATTTTGAAATACAGACACTTCAGTAGAGTCCGGGACGATATGGCCTAAGCGAGTAAAATGTGTTTAAATTTAAGATGACGGAAGTGACGTCATAAATCTGAGTAATAGTAATGTGATCTAACCTGAAATCGTTATATAGTGGTGAGGGTATATATAAAGACGAGGGGTTCCGGACTTGGTCGAACTGTACCCCCGAACTTAGCCGATTACAATCGGACTTACACTTCTTGTTCGGATTGGGTCATTCGTGAACAGAGGTCGCTGTTGAGTGCCCTTCAGCGTTTTCCCAATTTTTTGTACACTTTAATCTGATTTTCCTGGAGATAGAGCAATAATAACTTTACCATTGAACAACATCGCACAGTATTACACCAGTCCAGAAAGTAGGTAATCGAAAGTAGGTAATCGAAAGTAATTGAAAGTCTAACAATGAAAAACGTTGCGGGTGATTACCTCGTTAACTTCACCTTTCCAAGGCAGTTTGCCAATGAAGTGGAACATAGCCATGTTGCATATTGTCAATAAGTATGTCAAGCCAATGACTTTTGATTGTATATAAATCGACAGAAACATTAATACAATATAGTCTTCTCTCATTCGCCTTCAGAGCTACAAACAGCTTTGATCATTTTCCTGGACTGGCTTGCCTCAGTAAAAGGTTAGTGTAAAACACTCATTTCTCTCTCCCCCCCCCCCCCCTCTCCCCCTCTCTCTCTCCCTCTCCATCTCTCTCACACTATCTCTCATTACCTCTACTTTCTTTTTATTTCTAGTGCAGACATAACAGATACATTCCACAGAATGAACTGCCTCCTATTGGTATAATTTCTCGAGTTTTAGAAACTCTTAGGGTCGATCTGAGAGGTATAGGCCACGACATAGAAACTGCAGCTTCACATTCGCACTTCAATTCCAGACGTCACTATGGTTTGCAAGTCTGGAGGATGACGAGGCAGCACCTGCTGTATGCTATACAGGAATGTTTAAATTCACTACAAGAATATGGAAGAGTACCCTATGTATGTATCACGATCGTGCGAGAATACGTTGTTTTTACTTTCTCCACCCTATACGTAGTATATGGAGAAAGTATTGTTTTCGTAAAAATGTTCGAATTTGAATTTTCAGTTGAATTATCTGTTTTGGTGCTCCCAGAACCCCAAAAAATGGTTTAGTGCAATTATCTGTGTTGGTGCTCCCTGAACCCAAAAATATTTTTAGTGGAATTTTTTGTTTTGGTGCTCCCTGAACCCAAAAAAGTGTTTTTAGAGTGGTGTCTATCTGTCAGTCTGTCAGTATGTATACACGATCAGAGAGGACACTATTGGTCCGATTTTCATGAAATTTGGTATGTAGGTACTAAACCCTAATATCTCCAGGTATTTTTTTCATTTTTTTGAATTTTTTATTTTTAAGGGTAATTTACCCCTAAAAACCCATAAAAAACGACAAAAATGCAAATTTCTCAAGAACGGCTCTAACGATTTTTATCAAATTTTCAGTATTTATAATGCTTAAGATGCCAAACAAAATGACACCACCCGCTTTTATCAAAACTTCGGCGTTTTATAATTATGGGGAAATGTTAAAAAATAAACAAGTTTATGTCGTCAATCTAGCATCGCGGCGGCGGCCGCTCGGGGTAGCACCATGGTAGCGATCACGGCCAGTAATTCAAAGGTCGCGCGATCGAATACCGCCTAGGACAATAATTTGTTTATACGATTGACGTAGGTAGAATATTATTTTTTTGTTTTGTTCTAAAAAGTAATAAATAAAATGATTGAAAACAATATTATTTTGACTACAGTAAGTTGGGAGAAAGTTTGTGTTAGTTAACTGATACCGTTTATTTTCTAATCTGTCTAATACTGATGCCATTGATTTTTGTGTGTTTCACAGGATACACCAAATTTTCCCAATACCTCCCCGGGTTCATCCAATGATTGTAATAATTGGAGTGTTCAACGGTGTTCGATCTGCTTAGAGAGACCTCAAAGGATAGCCCTCATTCCGTGCGGACACGTGTTCTGTAATAGTTGTTTTGCGAACTTAACAAGATGTCCTATTAAATCGAACATGGATTGTCGATTTCTTAAGATTATATTTTTAAAATAAATTATCTTTTTGTTTTGCCAGCGCAAGCTGTTTCTCAGTTTTGACAATGAACACCTTGTTGGAGAATTGTGTACGTGCTGTTTGGAGAATTCTGTACGTGCTGTTTGTTTACAAATTTATAACTACGATTATTTGGACGAACTGGGAATACCGTTCTCACTTAAGACTACGCTGAAAATACACTTAGAAAGGTTTTTAATACTGAATTTGGTTTCACGAAAGGTGTATTGTATTGGTATGGTCAAGGTTTTTATTCGAAGGTATACATAAAACAAGTAACATTTGCATCAGTGACAAAGTGAAGCGCCGTGAATTTATTAACTTCCAAAATATTAGAGTAGAAGACGTAAACAGATATTTAGAGGCCAGACTTTGGGGTATTCTTATGGAATATTATGAGATTTTCGGCGACTTTTTAACTGTCCATATTGTTCACGAATGGGGTACATTCCAAAACTGTGTACTTGTCTTTTCATTAATTGTAAATACCGAAAAAATTGGTTGGATTAATAGACATATCTATATTGAATTGTATTATTTTTAATAATGTAAATCAAATATTATTATTTTATGAGAGAGAGATATTAATAATAAATTGTACAACTGATAAACTGTATTTAGTAAATTATTTTCCTATTATCCTAGTGTAATAGATTTGCTGAGAAAACTCTGTGAAAAAAGAGCACTCAGTATACAATTAGTTGACAATTTATAGTATTTTAAATAAATAGATAAGAAAGCCGTAGTGTTCGACGGTAAAGTGATCAGCGGCCTCACCCTGACTTAAAGTGTACAAAAAATTTAGAAAACGCTGAAAGGGCACTCAACAGGGACCTCTGTTCACGAATAACCCGACCCGATCAAGAAGTGTCATCCGATTATATTCCGCTAAGTATATATACCCTCACCTACAGTACACTATATAACGATTTTAGGTTAGATCACATTCATATTACTCAGATTTATGACGTCACTTCCGTCATTTTAGGTTTACTCACTTAGGTTAACCCACTACCCACTGTGACGTCACTTCCGCCGCCAAATCGTCCCGAACTCTATTCACTTCAATTTGATTGAAGTGAAAACTTCTATAGGTGGACTGTATCCAAAACATTTTGAGGGCAGTGAATCGGATTTTTCCGTCACGCTCTACTATGTATAGTACACATGTGTATATAGCAGAGAATATAATTTACTTGGTAATAGGGCCTACCTCTGAAATGGACATTGTGCTTCCTCATTGTGTAAGTTGTGTTGAAGATGTTTAATTATTGGTAATACCTCTGAAATGGACATTGTGCTTCCTCATTAAGTAGCTTGTGTTAAAATGGTTTACTTGGTAATACATTTGAAATGGACATTGTGCTTCCTCATTTTGTAAGTTATGTTAAAATAGATTACTTGGCAATACCTCAGAAATGGACATTTTGCGTCCTCATTTTGTAAGTTGTGTTAAAATGGTTTACTTGGTAATACCTCTGAAATGGACACTGTGCTTCCTCATTTTGTAAGTTGTGTTAAAATAGTTGACTTGGTAGTATTAAAATTATCAAATTTCATGTTAAACCAATATGACCAACGATTTATATTCATTACAGTTTTCACTTCTGTCGACTTCTTTCTTTTGTGTTTTTTACTTTCTCCACCCTATACGTAGTATATGGAGAAAGTATTGTTTTCGTAAAAATGTTCGAATTTGAATTTTCAGTTGAATTATCTGTTTTGGTGGTCCCAGAACCCCAAAAAATTGTTTAGTGCAATTATCTGTGTTGGTGCTCCCTGAACCCAAAAATATTTTTAGTGGAATTTTTGTTTTGGTGCTCCCTGAACCCAAAAAAGTGTTTTTAGAGTGGTGTCTGTCTGTCAGTCTGTCTGTATGTATACACGACCAGAGAGGACACTATTGGTCAGATTTTCATGAAATTTTGTATGTAGGTACTAAACCCTAATATCTCCAGGCGTTTTTTTTTCATTTTTTGGAATTTTTAATTTTTAAGGGTAATTTACCCCTAAAAACCCATAAAAAACGACAAAAATGCAAATTTCTCAAAAACGGCTCTAACGATTTTGATCAAATTTTCAGTATTTATAGTGCTTAAGATGCCAAACAAAATGACACCACCCGCTTTTATCAAAACTTCGGCGTTTTATAATTATGGGGAAATGTTTAAAAATAAATAAGTTTGTGTTGTCAATCTACCATCGCGGCGGCGGCCGCACGGGGTAGCACCATGGTAGCGATCACGGCCAGTAATTCAAAGGTCGCGCGATCGAATCCCGCCTGGGACAATAACTTTTTTATACGATTGACGTAGGTCGAATATTATTTATTTTTTGTTCTAAAAAGTAGTAAAAAAGAAAATGATTAAAAAAAATATTATTTTGACTACAGTAAGTTGGGAGAAAGTTTGTGTCAGTTAACTGATACCGTTTATTTTTATATGTACAGATTTGCCCAAATGTACAATTTCAAGAGCTTGGAATCCCAAAATCACCATGAAAACGTGAATTGTAGGACATGGAATGTGAAAACTGTAGGCCTACTTATACCAAGGAGATTAATCCCTAGTGTCGACCGTCTAAATAATGTGTTCAGATCTGTCCGACACTCAAATCCAGCTTAAACCAAGTTCTAACGCTCCTGTAAAGTTTCAAATCCTCCTACCGCAGTTTCCTAAATAAGTTGGTTAAGTCAATTATGCAAAGTCAAATAGGAATTAGTAACAAGTTCTCTGACCAACTAGGAGGAGGATTGTTTTGGTTTGTAATTATGAACGGGAATAATTTAACTTCTAAAATCAGAAGTTTAGCTAACTATTCACTGTCGTTGTTAGAATATTTTATTTAGTAACATACTAGTAAACCCCAGTGAAAAATCACAGGCTGATTAATTAGATACACATTAGAAATAAATCATTTAAAAAAAACTATTTAAAAACATCATTAAGGCCTACTTATCTAGGCCTACCTAACTATGCTGACGACTATATTCAACTCGGCAAATGTGTACAATAATAAGGATTATAAAACTGTAGGCCTATTTTTTAAACATTTTTATTTACATATGTTATTATATATTTAAAGAAAGATAAAAAATGCTATCTTTTAATTGCTTTTTATTTCATATTGATAGATCAATTAAAAATTAAAAAAAAATTAAAAAACACCTGGAGATATTAGGGTTTAGTACCTGCATACCAAATTTCATGAAAATTTGACCAATAGTGTGATCTCTGGTCGTGTATACATACAGACAGACTGACAGACAGACACCACTCT
>JAGFPH010001238.1:302078-315778 GCA_018207615.1 Philaenus spumarius | reverse complement strand
TGACAGTTAAAGAGTCGTAGCGCTTCGGGGTTACTATTTTATGATATAACTTTGAAAATATGGGGTTATGGTTTAGTGGGTAATTTGGTACCAGAAATCAGATTTTGATAAAGAAATAGTCGTAGAGCGAAAGGTTAACAAATTTGAGAAAACATTTTGAAAACACCTTGTGAGGTAACGTTTAACGTGTTTTTGGATACGCGAAACCCGATTTTGTTAGGGAATCAAAATGTTGAAAATACCATGAAAGATATTGTTGTATATGTTTTTGGGTATGAAAAATCTGACTGTGACAGGGAAAATGTCATAGCGCTTCGGGGTATTGATTTTGAAAATACCGAGTGGGATATAGTTTTTTATATTTTTGGGTACGACAAACTATATTTTAGCAATTAAAGAGTCGTATTGAGGGCACTATTTGAGGTAAAAATTTTGAAATTATTGTTTTGGGTATGGTTTAATATGTATTTAGATACGAGAAATCAGATTTTGATAAAGAAATTTTCGTAACACGAAAGGGTCACAACTTTGATCCAACATTTGAAAATACCTTGTGGGGTGTCGGTTTTTTATACGGAAAAAAACGTTTGTCGTTTTTGTGTACGGAAAGAATTATTTTAACAGTAAAAAGGTCATAATGCTTAATGATACCTATTACGTTATAGTTTTATATGTTTTGGTTAAGAAAACGATAGTTTATATAGAAAGAATCTTATGTAATGACCGCTGCACCAATTTAAGTTGCGGTGTACAAATTTATTCAACACCTAACTTATTTGTTCTACAATTATGATCATCTTCTATACGTGTGCTACCGGTCCAACATCCCTACCCAGACTACCCAGTCTTTAGCAAGCGAGGCTTGGATTCACACGTCACCTAGAAATTCAGCACATTCCAATGCAGTCTATACTCATAGTCATAACTAATAAAGTTAATGTAATCTCATACTTATAAACTGTAATCTCATTTATAACTGTAGACCTGCTACATCACACGTAGCTATTCGGGGTCACGATTTTGAAAATTCCGTTTGAGCTATCGTTTTGTATGTGTTTTGTACAAGATACTCGATTTTTATACAATGGGTGTTACCAAAAGTCACAAATTTGGGCCAACAGTTGGAAATTACAGTATCGGTATAATTTATTAAGAATTTTAAGATACGTGTCGTTTTTAGGATATTCTCAAAATAATATAAGAGATGTTTAGTTTAATGTTGCTATTAAAACAAATGTTTATTTCAAATAAAATGTTCAAACAAACCAGTGGTGTTATTTTCATACATGACAGAAAATCTATTAAAGATACAAACATTTATGAAACAGTAATAGTGTGGCACGGCCCTCTCTCATTCACCACTACGGTGACCAAGCGATGGTGCGTCTCCCTTTTTGTATGCTTACATGATGATGGCACAATAATTGTAATTTTAATTTGTGTGAAATTTTATAAAAAGATTTTCTATTATATGGTTTTTGCATGGGCTTAAAAACTAAATGACCAATGTGATAAAAGAAATGTTGATTGTTTCGTTAGTTTCTAAACAATTTGTATATACATTTAAAAACGGATGTTTCGTAAGATTACAAAACTTTTGCAATTAATAGCCTATATATGCTTCACCTACAATAAGATGATACGCCTAGACGCAAGTGGATGTAATTCGTGCGTAGTTGGGCTACTTGGAATCTTTAAGTGTGAGAATTTTCTTTTATCCTTTGCTCCCCCCCAAATTGCTCGAGCAACTTGCGACTACGTCTGGACTGTCTAGTCGCTTCCATTGTATTAACAAAAACTTACAAATTATATAATAAATAAATAATTATATTATTAAGAAAAAAACTAATTTTAATTTGTATCCCCACAATTGTAATAGATTAGATGGTCACTTATAAATATTGATGTCACTTTCTTTTCTATAAAGTTGAAATAATGTATGATTTAGTGAAAATATTATGTTTTCAACAATAAAACGTAATCATTTATTCACACCAAAGAAGTATAACTTCTAAAACGCGTACATCAGTAAACGCACCAATTTTTTCAGATCTGAAATATTTAACTAAACCTTAATAGTTACTTTTACTTTTCAAGATGTCAACAAATCATTAAATTTTATAGTTTATACTTTTCTAAAACACATTTAAAGTAAATCAATAATATCAAATACGATCAAGTTCATAAAAATGTTGAACATTTTGACAAAATGTATTATCGTGCTACCACTCTTGAATCATATATCAATACATATAATTTCTTTAGTAAATTGTAAGCTACTTTAACTATAATTAACAGCAAGACGAATCAAGTCTTTAATCTTATTTCAAATAATAATATTTTATTATTTGTGCTGTTATAGATTAAATTAATGTCGCTTTAACAGTTGTTTCTCAATATTAGTTGAGATAATACTATATGTATGCATATTAATAATTCGTATAGTCATTTAATGCACAATATTTGTAACATGATTCCATCTACATTCGAAATAAGGTAGATACAAAGTAATTCAAGCTTAATAATGACACAACAATTGTAATTTTAAATTGTGTGAATTATTGTAAAACGCTTTTTTTAGTAGGCTTTCTGCATAGGTTTTTTAATTTAAACGACTTATGTGGTAAACAAATTTGGATTTTTTCATTAGATTTAAACAATATGTTTAAACCTTTAAAAAGGATATTTCATAACATTTCACAAATTTTGCTAAAGTAACATAATATTATATGTTTCGCCTACAATAAGATGAAACTTGGATTTATTTATTAGTAAAATTGCTTCATGTAATCTATAGAATTGAGTAAACAAAAATAAGCATTTTAATACAGAATAGGGCAAACATGTTCTTCAAAACATACACCCACAAATGTGTAGGCCTACTATTTTTTGTCAGTTTAGGGGGAGGGTGGTGCTGGAGAACAGGTAGACATCGTAAATAAATCTATTGTTACTGGCACTCCTAAAGACACCATTCAAACGTCGGCCTTGGCAAACTAACTACAATATGGGTTTGCATTATTTCCTAACTTACATTAGGAACTAATTTGATATACTGTATTTTTAACTTATATTCAAATATGTTCATTTTATTTTGATGTTATTGGTTTTAAAAAGTTTATAATACTTGACTACAGACATCTAGTCAGAAGTCAAATATTTTGAATATAAATCAAAATTACGTAAAATTTTGATTGCAGAGTGTGCCAAGGATCTTAGGTTAGTTTACAAACCCCTAATCTACTAAAACCAGCGAGCACTATTATGTACTCGCTGACTAAAACCTACTTAAATAGGTTTACTTTCTTAAACAATTTTATTTTAACAGAACGTACCCTCTAGTACTTTTTTTATTATTGTTTTCTTAATAATACAATAATTAGTCCAGGATTAAAACGCATACAACTTGAGAACCGTTCAAGATAGAACATTGCAAAAAGTGACAATATACTCCGTATAATATGAGCTTCAAGAAAGGTTATTACGTTTATAGTCGTATAGTTGTTGGTTTATGAGTATATAGCATTTTTATAGGTAAATGAAAAAAATGGTGATTGAAATAAGCAAAACCAATAGTTTTGTTCAAAGAAAAACACTAAATAGGTCAAATATAGACATTTAAGTTATTAAAAGTGCTTCAATAAATTTAAAAGAAGCATGTTGAACAGTTAATGCCACTGTAGAGATGTTTTATACGTAGCACTAATACAAGTGCCCCGCACTTGGGGAGAATAGGTTTTTGTTTTAATATTTCATAAACCATTCACTTTAGAGCTTAGTTTGTTGTATAACTTTTTAAAGTAAATTAAATTCTCTACAAAAATGGATCTGTACTTTTTTTTTGCTGCGATCAATAGTTTTGGAGATATGGAGGGGTAAAAGTAAGGTATTTCTCTAGGTTTGGTTGAAAACATGTTTAAATTGAAAATTTCTTTTCGATTTACCGCATAATTAACATTAGGGGGTAATGTTTTGAAAATACGCCCTAAAAAAACTTAAGAAACACACATTTTTTACCCCTTCCCCCTCCCACCCCCAAACCCGACGCTATATCGGAGGAGACTTTTTACCACATTTAGAGCCAAGAGTAATGAACAACTTCAAACAATTAGACCTTTGTTTTTTTTTATTCTCCAGTTTAGGTCTAATTTGACTGTACTAGAGAGTGTTTCCGTGGTTCCCCTTTTCAATGTTGACAAGTGTCAACCACCTGAGGAGGCAGTGAATTAGACAAAGAACTTACCTCAATCCCAAGCCCATCAAAGAGGTGCCGGATATAATATTTAAGTATTTATTATGTTATATAACATTTTTAATTTTGCTAAATATAATTTGTTTAATGTAATGTAATTTGATGTTATTGTATGTAACTGTACCCTAGTACTAACAACTTACATTTTTCAACTACTTTAGTTTTTTTTTACATTCCATAATGTTATTTATTTCTTGGAAGTGTACCCAAAATTCAAACAGCTGTATCTCAGAAGCTATTCTGTTAGAAATCCCATTTCGGTCACATATTAAAGTTATATTTCTCTTCTTTAAAGTTCAAGAAAAGTGTTAATACGTTTGACTCGATACGCAATATTCGATATCACTAAAAGTAAAGTATTGTTAAATGAAAAAGCAAAAATAACAAATGTAATATTTTACTATAAAAGAAGTTATATAACATTTTTTTTTCTCTTTCATTTAATGTAATGTGATGTTATTGTATGTAACTGTAACCTTGTACTAACAACTTACATTTTTAAATTACTTTTGGTTTTACATTCCATATTATGTATTTCTTGGAAGTGTACCCAAAATTCAAACAGCTGTATCTCAGAAGCTATTCATGGTAGAAATCCCATTTCGGTCACATATTAAAGTTATATTTTTGTACTTTAAAGGTAGTCCTTATTAGTTTTGCTGAAACCCCCTTATTTCACGGTGATAAAACACAAATACTATCTAAAAAATAACATTTTTTTTTAATTTTGAAAATTTGCTTGAAATTTGAATGGCTGCAACTCGAAAAGTATAATCCTCAGGAAGATGATTGTCATTTTAAATTGTGGTAAATTTACTGCTCTTTAAACAAGTACTGAATGATTTTTTTGTCAAACCAGTCCTTCATACTAAACATTAGAGAAAACTAGAACAAGGTATAAAATGTGGGGTTTTTCGTCGCCAGTGACGCGCGCGGAGCACTTGTATATATTAGTGCTACGTATAAAACACCTCTACAGTAGCAATAACTGTTCAACATGCTTTCTTAAATTTATTGAAGCACTTTTAATAACTTAAATGTCTATATTAGACCTGTTTAGTGATTTTCTTATTACAAAACTATTGGTTTTGCTTATTTTAATCACCATTTTTGTTCATTTACCAATAAAAATGCTCTTTACTCATAAACGAACAACTATACGAATAAGTAAATAATGAACTTGACTTGTGAGAACAAAACAAGTCGTTTCGTTTAACTATACGAATGTAAACGTAAAAACCTTTTTTAAAGCACATATTTTATGGAGTATACTGTCGCTTTTTCAATGTTTTATCTTGAACGGTTCTCAAGTTATAAGCATTTTAATAAACGGCACCCCCACCATATTCCCCCTCCACCTGGCGATGTCGACCACGCTGGGGGCGACTACATGGCTTTTCATGATCACTATAGTGCCTATAACAATAATCAGAAATAAAATTTCGTCAGGCTTTCCATGCATACTCAACCCCCCTTCAGATCCCGGTCTAAATTTATGTATTTTATAATTTGTATTTAGGTTTTTGTTATCACACTGGAAGCGACTAGGCAGTCTAGACGTAACACGTCTAGAATAGCACGTTCCCTGAGCAATCCCGACAGGAGAAAAGAATGAAAATGCTCACACTTAAAGCTACCAAGTAGCATAACTACGAGCAAATTATAGCCACTTGCAACTTGATCAAAACAAGACGGGAATTTTCGCTGAAGTCACGTGACTTTAAGTTTTAGTACAATTTTCTGCCAATCCTAACGTAACACTTTCACTTAAATTTGTACTTAAATTGTACTTAAATTCCGATATAGAGTACTGAAATAGGTCTCGATAATGGAGGAACTCCGAACCCCGTCGACAATTTATGTGAAAGTGTTACATTAAGATTGGCAGAAAATTTTACTAAAACTTATTAATTTCATGGATCCTAGCAGATATAATTTGTATAATAATTTAACGTGACTTTACTATACTTGCTGAGTTAAAGTCTTGTGACGGCCCAACATTTTTCTAACAATTACACAAGAAGATACAAAGATTATATTGGCGACACATTGTTCCTGGACACCAAAACTATTTTATCACGTTGTCCTCAATTTTCCTGTTAAAAAATTATTTAACGGTCCCGGGACTTCATACAATTTATCTAAATGTAAGTTAATGCAAATATTTCTGATTCAGTTGCCTGTTTGAGGTGGATTTTTGGTATTGTTTTCTACTAACAGAGACTTTTAATTTGATGTACAGTTTAACCTTTGCTTTCATTTAACATTTTCTTCTTCCTACTGAGATGAGAAAAAATGTATAGTTGCTTCAAAAAGTACTTTTTTCGGGTGCAATATTATAAGTGTGCCACGTTTAGTAAATTGCTTTATGTAGAAAGGTAAAAGCTATATTTTGCCTGTGTTTTGATTTTATGGAACTATTTCAAAATTCAGACTGATATTATAAATTAAGTTTTTTTTACTGGCAATGTAATATATGTAGAACGGGTTTAAGTCTTACCACAATTTGTTTTCACTTATTAGGTATGAATTATGTACAACTTTTCTTCTATAAGTAATACACAGTTGTAAGGAACATTTGTACGTTTTAAGCTAAGAATTAGTATCTATTAATAATATATATGTATTATTTTAATTTTAGATGTATGCCAGTCCACACAAACAAGTTTTTAAGTCCTTATCCTTACAATAAATTTTCAAAATCCTATTTATATTTTCATCCATCTTTATGTATTTTCTTTTCATTTTACTCTTAACCTATCTAACTGCAAACATTTCTGTGTATTATTATTCTATGTATCGTCGTGTTTAAGGATTTTTACAACTTCAAAAATGTTAGCAGTCTTTACTTTATGTGTTTAATTTGCTGTGCCATCCTTCCACCGCGTTAGTGATTCTGTGCCCTGCTGAAAATAGTTTCATCAGGAAATGTACAAATGTTTTCAATCCATTTTTCAATAAAGCAATCAAAAAACTTATCAAGTTTTTCATTTTGTGGAACATCACACCGGCTATCAAAAGCCATGCCTCTTCAAATCGTCCAAGTATGTGGGCAAGTGCTGCACGCATTCTTATATCTAATCGTACTTCATAACTTCATGCTTTTACTAAGGGAATTTCCATTATTATTAGCAGCGGGATTTGCAAAGTTGCCAAATGCATAACAAACTGGAGTATTTTTTTGTCAAATATTAGAAAAGAAAGGCATACAATCGTCGGATATAGCCCGGGTCATTTCTTTCTACCTGGAAACCATCGGAAATATCCCGCCACAATCCATATATTGAGTTAAAACAGAGGATTTTCTAATGCTTTGTTATGTAAGATTTAATTTTTTATAAAGACAGTTTTTAATAGCCTACATTTTTAGTGATACACAGTTTTCTAACGCTGCTGTTTACCCCTACCCTTTGCATTCTACTGTCTAAATATGATTGAATTTCGTTTGTTGAAGATAAAACGTTATCAAAAACATATCCCCTTAATCAATATTTTTTTATAAACCAATGTGTGGTACAGTTAACTTCGATGGATTTGCTACTTACAAATCATCATGTCAAATATCCATTCAATGAATGGTTTTGCTTTAGTTTTTCGGTAATTTTTGTAGTGTTAAACAAATTAGCTATTATCTTTCGAAAGAAATTAAGTGTAAAGCAGGCTTACGGTTATTTCATATTATACGTATGTCTAATACACTCATTTTCGTTTCCACTCCTTCGGGTATCACATATTTTATATTTTTAAAACCGTTTTTATATTATGTTTGTAAAACCCGTAATTGGAATCCAACCACCCGTTTAAAATGCATGAGCTTTCCTAATCCATATAGGTAACATAAAGCATTAAAAGGCTTATCAAGAAAAAGGAAAGATGCAAATATTGACTTTGCGATGTTTTAGGCATTTGTTTGAAAGAATAAACTCGAAATGTAAGAAACCTTAAATGTATTGTGTAAACTCTTTTAAAATTGTTTACTACTTTTGTGCATTTATTATTTTATGGAATTATAAATTTCAAAAACTTATATTTAAATATGATGTATAAAGAACAGAAAATTATTTTATCCCCAAATACCAATAAAACAAACGTTTCTCTTATTTCCCTGGTTCCTAGTCAAATTAAGTTAAACATTATTAATTTACAATAACTTTGGTTTGGTTAATTTGTTTGCATAACTCTAGTTTATGTAGCTTCAAAACCGTACACATAGATCAAGACTAGGCCTAACTTAAAACTGTAATTAATTATTGAAGCTAGTGAAGATAATCAGCGGTTGAAACTAAATAAATATATAAAAATATCAAAACTTATGATTAACGATTATGGCTATAGATTGAGGGCTTCGTACGACAACTCCAAGGGTGTATGGTATATGTGACCTAGTAAATATCTAAAACACTTTACCCGGTTTATAAATAATACTAGTAAACCCCCGTGAAAAATCACAGGCAGATTAATTAGATACACATCAGAAATACATAATTTAAAAAAAACACTATTTAAAAACAACATGTTTTAATCTAGTCCTACCTATGCTGACGGGGATTTTTAACTCTGTAATTGTGTACAATTGTAAGTATTATAAAACTGTAGACCTATTTGCTAAATTTTTTTACTTATATAGATTATATTATATATCTAAATAAAGATAACAATATTAAGTGTTAATTGATTTCCAACTTCATTTATCGATAGATCAAATGATTTAGAGTTATTATTATTATAAAAAAGAAATTAATAATCGAATATGTTTATATGTTATACGAAGATGTAAGAATGTTTCCGAAAAAACGAATAGGTATCTCTTCTTTAAATTTGTATAAATGAATATATTGATAATAAAAGGTTGTATTCATATTCATTGTATAACCTCAAATCAAATCCTATAACGTATTAAAGCAGATATTAGTTCTTTACCTCATATTTAAAATAAACGGTATCAGTTAACTGACACAAACTTTCTCCCAACTTACTGTAGTCAAAATAATATTGTTTTTAATCATTTTATTTACTACTTTTTAGAACAAAACAAAAAAATAATATTCTACCTACGTCAATCGTATAAAAAAGTTATTGTCCCAGGCGGGATTCGATCGCGCGACCTTTGAATTACTGGCCGTCCTCGCTACCATTGTGCTACCCCGTGCGGCCGTCGCCGTGATGCTAGATTGACAACATAAACTTGTTTATTTTTTAACATTTCCCCATAATTATGAAACGCCGAAGTTTTGATAAAAGCGGGTGGTGTCATTTTGTTTGGCATCTTAAGCACTATAAATACTGAAAATTTGATCAAAATCGTTAGAGCCGTTTTTGAGAAATTTGCATTTTTGTTGATTTTTATTGGTTTTTTGGGGTAAATTACCCTTAAAAATTAAAAATTCCAAAAAATGAAAAAAACGCCTGGAGATATTAGGGTTTAGTACCTACATACCAAATTTCATGAAAATCGGACCAATAGTGTCCCCTCTGGTCGTGTATACATACTGACACACTGACAGACAGACACCACGTTAAAAATACTTTTTTGGGTTCAGGGAGCACCAAAACAAAAAATTCCACTAAAAATATTTTTGGGTTCAGGGAGCACCAACACAGATAATTGCACTAAACAATTTTTTGGGGTTCTGGGAGCACCAAAACAGATAATTCAACTGAAAATTCAAATTCGAACATTTTTACGAAAACAATACTTTCTCCATATACTACGTATAGGGTGGAGAAAGTAAAAATCAACTTCACAAGACTTTTATTGATTAAAGTTGTAAACATAACCCCAAAGGTATAATCCATGCTAGCTTTTGTTTTAGCACATGATGGGTGAAATCAGCTGTTATATTATACAAGAAATTATAATGATTGAAGTTGTACCTTAAAGTATAATCTAGGCTGGGTTTGTTTAAGTATTACAGATGATGGGTGGAATCAGCTGTTTATTATAAGTTACTTACGTACGTACGTGCACTCGCTTTTATAGGAGTTGATAACGTTAATCAGAACCAGCATGATTCTGAATAAAAACCTAACCTAAAAATTTGAACCAGTGTACCATGAATTTGTTTCTACACCACCTTTGAGTCAGGCTATACAGACAGTTTTAAATTATTTCCTCTGTAGGCCTAATATGAAAATTCAACTCAGACGTCTATGTCACTAATTTTAACCTCTTAGTTTCTACGCGTAATTTTATGAGTAAGTAGCCTAAATTATCAAACGTTTTTATTGTTTCCTATCGCATTTTTGGTCTTGGGGTTGTCATTGAGGCATATTTTGCACTACAAAGACCACACGCTAGACCACTTTCATACCTTTATAATAATTTAGCCTTTTTTTCACTTTCAAAATATTGTATTTAGGGTCTGAGGCGGGTGTAATGTCATGGTAAAACCAATTCGCAATCACTATATTTTTTAAGACTTTTATTACCATAATGTCGTTGAGATTTCATCCATCATTTTTAATGCATGACTTACTTATAGTCTTGAACTAATTTTTATACTAATTTTGGAATTAAATACAAATCCCAAAAACGGAAGAAGGTAAAAAAATCCCTTCACAATTGAATTTCACGTTAATTTGCAGAGGAATAAAAGGGATCACACAACCACCTTTCCTTTTAAAAACTAGTTAATTTCAAGATGGAAGACACACATTACTCAAATGCCCTAAAATAGGTTTTTTTAGTATAGGCCTAAAATAGTTTGTATTCACTGTAAGAAAGCCGTTGAATTTAATATGATAATATAAATCTCCTACTAAATATTTATACTATGCGCTATACCGTTTCAATATGGCAGCTTAAAAAGTTTTTCTCTTTTCCATACGCTACTGGCTAATAAAGGTTGTTTACACAAAATCTTAGACAAAATCTTAGACAAAATTTGTAGTTAAAGTAGTAAACTATACATTTAAAATGTTGGCTTTGATTTATTTTATAAAGGATTCTATTTACGTAAAAATTACAAAGTTTGTGAAATTAAAAAAGGAGGCTAAAATCAAGGGAAGGTTCCCAATTTAATGTTTCCTGTCAGATTTATAGTTCAAAAGATGCCAACGGTGAAATCATATACTCTGTATAGATTTGAAAACATTATCAAAGGCCGATTTGCAATTAAATGTTTTATTCTTGTTTATCAAATTAAACATTGTGATTTTCTTTTCTACTTGGTAGACAATTACAAAATGCCCACGTACATCAATCTTTTTACCAAGTTTGGTGCGAATATCTCAAATGAGATACGATTTATAAATAGTTCTGGAAAAAAAGACAGACAACCCTTTCAGACATATGTTTACAAGGTATATTATGTTCATCGGACTCCGCTAATAAAGCGGGAATACAGAGTTCAAAACACTCTGTATGATACGATTATATAAGAAAGGAAAAAGGAGAGTTAAAGATGTACCTATAATATATAGGTTACAGTATATATATAGAGAGAGTTAACATTTAATATCATGGGATTTGTATGCTTATAACGCTTGGTTATCATTGATAGGTTAAAAGTAGTTATTGTTTGCTATTGTAATTTCTTAATTTCATTTAAGGATTATAAATGTAAATAAAAATCATCAAGAATTTTATTTTAATGTCGACATTATAAAACCTTTAAAACTTTGTAAGAGCATGAACTACATGAAGCACTCTGTTGTCTGTAAACAAACCTGTTTAGATAAAAATACCAACGAACAAAAGGGTCATAAAATAATATGTTATACAACAAAAAAAAAAAAAGAAATAATATAGTTTTTTGTATTTAAAAAATTTTAAAAATACGGTAACACCGTAATTTTAATGTACGTATAGATCCAGGGAAGGTTTCCAATTTAAAGTTTTTAGAGAAACTGATAGTTCGAGATCCCAATAATGTTCATATTGTATAATCAGCCTGTATAATATAAATATATCAGGTAATTTCAAAAAAGTAAAAATATCACTTCCATCAGTCAGAAAATGTTAGTGGACTTTGGGCTCATAAAAGGTTACCTGTCATTTTTGATTAGTAACACGACCATCTGCAAGTGGTCTTAACCATTAAGAGAAATATACTAATCTCCAATAATTATAAAACTACCTATTCATGTACACTATTTAGCAAAGTTATGCTTACTATCAAAACCACGTTTATGACTACGTAGGTTTTAATAAATTGTTAAAGATTATAGCTGCAATGAAGATTGGAGTTGTAAATCCAATATTTTACACTTCTAATAAACAAAAGAGTGTTGTTGTGTGTTTTTAAATGTTTACAAGAACAGCTAACGAGATGTTGACCTCGATTTCATCTAATTTAATTAAACTTGAAAAATAGTTTGCCAAAAGATAAATAAAGGCATTTTTTTCTAAACACAGATGTTTGAGTTCTGTATCCATTCATCTTTTGATTGTTTTACAAAGCTGAGTTTTCTTGTTAAATGTTGTAGTTAGGAATCATACCCTCACATAAAATTCTTACAATTGTGTATCTGTGTCTAAAAAATGCCATTTCCTATTAAAAATACAACTTTTCTGAAATAAAATGTAGGCCTATAAAACAGGCTGATGTAAATATTATTACACATAAAAATGTATTAATATTGATAAAATTAAGAATAACATCTCTGTAACTTTACTTGTCAAACTAGAAGGCAACTGTGCAAACTATACATAATTATTGCAGTTCAATGAACTACATTCTTACAAATGTAATAGTACCGGTAAGTTCGTTTTCACAAAATTCTAGAAAGAATTCAGAATTCTAGAAAAAACTTAAATTTCTTATCTTTTAAAAGGGAACGACACGTTGTCTTATATTAATAATTTAGTTCTGCAATTTTAAAAACTAATTTATTTATATTGGATGAATAAACTACTTTCTATATACTTATTGATAGAAAGTAATGTTTGAATAATACAATTTTCATAGTACAAAAATATAAATCAATTGTTAGATTATCTTCTTTAAAAAATGTAGAAATTAAGCATCGCAACACAGAATAAGGAAAAGAAGATTATTTTTCCCTCCACTTGTAACAACAGCGAAATGCCACCTTTTCTAGAGCAAGACAACTAATATAACATCGGTTTACAATCTAGACAAAACATGTGCGGATGGTTAGGGCTAGGGGTCAGTATTATTTGTTCTCAGAGGCGCAGAGCGTCAGGTACTTGTACGAAGGTTCTTCTGAAAAAAGGAAACACAAACTGCAAGCCTCTAAACCATAGTTTACTGTCCTGGAAAAGGTAACAGCCTTGGGGTGACCTTTTATATTGTGGGTAATAAACAACCAAAATAATTCGTAGAACTTTACTAGTGACGCTCTGTTGTCTGATATTTGTTTAATATCATTTAATTTTGCTTAATTTTCTTACTATGATTTCATAGGATTAGGGAAGGTAATATCTTACCGGAAACACCATTGTTAATAGCCGGATTTGAATATACTGTACTTTAGTCCGAACCAT
>JAGFPH010001238.1:284271-300769 GCA_018207615.1 Philaenus spumarius | reverse complement strand
CCCCCCCCCCCAACCCAAACTTAGTAGAAATGGTGAATAACAGTTGGCGGCACGCTTTGATCTTACATTTTCCGAATCCTGACATGATAACAAGACACCCCCTCCTCCAATCCAAACTTGATAGCATTAAAATAAAATAATGATTTTATATTTAAAAATGTAATAGGTTAATACCACTTTATATAAATTTATAGAAGTTAAACTAAAATACTGCGAGTAGAGCAGCTTACTAAGCTCCCGGCCGGTTGGCGGCCGCATAGCTCCAGTAAATAAGAAAGCAACCGGAAACGCAAGCGTTTCTCTTCCTTATCTAAACAGTGCAATTTCTTGCAGCTGAGCGCTTTGACATTGCCTCAAACCATTTTATAAATCCATCTTTTGTAATTAAGCGCTGAAAAAAAACTGAATATTCTTTATAAAATTTCGGATCCGGTTTGCAAATTACTTTTCATTATTAATGTTTTATTGTGTTAGGAAAAAAATTCAAACTTTGTACTTACAAAATGCCAATTACATAACAAAAGAAAAACATTTTTAAAAAATCTAAAATGCAAAACGGATGCGTATTGTAATTGTGCTTAAAATTAGACCTTGCAAACAATTTTATGATAAAAAATTAATGTTTTGAAATTTAACATTGCTCTTATGGGATAAAAATCCAAGATGGCCGCCACTTACAGCAGACCCTTAAATGGCAATTGCTTGCGTCTATATTCAGGAAATGTTGTGTTATATTATATCGTTGGAAAGGTTAAAAGATGCACTACAAATTTTATTTAAAGTATTTTTTTCAATTACCATCAGCAAAAAAGTTATGAAAGGAAAACTTAAGAAAAAATATATTTTTCAAAGAAAAAATAGTTTTTTAGCAAATAGCTGCTAAACTGTTGACCCTAGGTAAAACTACCAAGATACCTTTAAAGACAATCACTTAATGAAAAAAATGACATATAGAAAAAAATGACATATAGTTACGCATTGGGATATTAACAACGGAGATATGAAGCAAAACCTAACTGCTTGGAAAATGAACTTCAAATGGGGATGGGGGGGTTAGCACAAGGGAGAGGGGCGGGGACTTTTGGGAAAATGTACCTATTGGTGAGTTTTAACAACTGACAAAAATTCAGCTTGTCTCTAATTTCTTCCGACACATGGTCATTTTTCGCCTTCATATCTGATGAAGGAGAATGCGCTTATAAGGACATACTAGTAGGCACACAAGTTTTCCAGCATCTGCTTTACATGGTTATACTTGGAGATACAGTGCTATTAATTATAATTTTAAGTATGTACTACAAAATTTTACGGATTTGCCACTCAGCTGTTATTGACTTTATCGGTTAAGTGGTCAGGTTACGTTTTTTTAACGAAATTCCTTAACGCAGGTTGTGGTAGAAGTTAACAAATAGAAAATGTAATGCGCAACGATAACAAGTGTTAATATTTGTTTGCTATGGCAATGACAAATATAAAATACGAGTAACGAAAAAGCGTTATCAAATTGGTTGCTATGGCAATGACAAATATAAAATACGAGTAACGAAAAAGCGTTATCAAATTGGTTGCTATGGCAATGAATGTAAATACATTCAAGAAACATGTGTTTTGGTTCATCAATTTAAATTAAAAGACGATCGGTTCCGTCCGGCGTAGTTCATACATTATCGTCAAGTACTGAAATACATTCAATAAACATAAAATGTTGGTTCATCAGTCTAGCCCTAACCTAAAGAAGTTTCACTAAAAAAAAATCGTCACAGATGTTTGTATCGAAATAATACCAAAATACTGTCCAAACTATTCACAGAGATATCCGCACTACATATCCAATGTAAATCTAATTATTATTTTTTGATGAAACTCGTACACAATTTTTAAGATTTTAACATTTTTTGTTTGACCTGAAACGCAGTGAAGCGTAACAAATTAATAAAATATAAAAACGTCATCTAGCTTTACAGTGTAACGTGAAAAAACGTTTGCGAAGCAGCAATTTTTGTATTATTGAATTTCAAGTGATAAAGAGTGAAATTTCAATATCGAGAAAATTTTATATAGCAAAAATAATTCTGTTTATCTGGTAGTCTTCTCCATTGGATACGTTAAAGAATACGACCCACTAAAATACTCTTGTGTAAGTGTCACACTTGAATCACTTGATATTTGAAAATAAATAAATAAAAAGGAGCCTTTGTTCAAGAAATGCTATAATCCTTAAAAGTAATTACCTACAACATAAACCAAATTATAAGAATCTGTATAACTCAAATTGTCTGAAGCAAATAAGTAGTCGGCAAACAATTCACAAAAGACTGGAACAAACAAAACGTTTATTTGGTCATCTTTGACAGGGTGCTCCATCGAACGCATGCCATAAAAAGCTTTTATGTCTTACTCAAATAATTTCTTCTATTTGAAATAGTGTGAGCCGTGACTAAAAGAGTTATAAACTAATTTTTTAATATCCTTAAAATATCCAACAGCAAAAGAATATTTTGAAAATGGTCGTAATTGTTTTAAACGCTAATATAAATTAAACATTTCATTTTTACTTCAATTAGAATTTTTACTTAATTTTTTCAATTAGATAAGTATAATATCCTTATAAATTAGAAATTAATAGAAACATTAAGTTCTTTCAAAGCATCTTAGATTAAAAATCATAACAGCACAGACAGTTCTATAGAAATTATTCTTTACGAGGAAAGACCCAATAGGCCTCTAAGTGTATATTTTACAATCGTATAGATCAACGAGAGTTAATGAAATTTACACCAGAGAGCCACAACGATGCGCATATTTTACAAACGTATATAGATCAACAAGAGTTATTGAAATTTACACCAGGGAGCAACTACGATGCGTATATTTTACAAACGTATATTGATCAACAAGAGTTAATGAAATTTACACGAGGGAGCCACTACGATGCGTATATTTTACAAATGTATACAGATCAACTTGAGATATGATATTTTCCAACAGAGAGCCACTTGCATGTGTATTTTTTCAGCGATCAACTTAAGAAGCGAAACCGGGAATATATATATACATATGTGTCCGCACTCTAGCGGCCGCATTTTAAGTCCGATTTGGTTTAAATTTGTTACACATGTTGGTTGTCTACGTCGCTCGGACGAGTTCGTTAGCCCAAAAAATCCAACAATCGGAAACACGTTTTTTGACCGGAAGTTACTGTTTTTTCAGATTTTTCCTACGAGAATGATTTTGTTTTGATTTTTTTTTTCGAATATAAATGTAGGATGTTATTCTGCACATTTTTTTACGCTACCTTATAGCTCGCTTGGTTCCTCAAAAATCGATCAAAACGTAAAATACCATAGAAGCACCCGGTTCAAAGCCATGTGTTGGATTCTACCTTGGAGTTTGCGTGCGAAGCACGCAATACATTGTGTGCTGAAGATACTCCCAATAAGTGGGTTGGCGTGCGAAGCACGCAATGCATTGTGCATTGAAAATACTTCCAATATGCGGAATGGCGTGCAAAGCACGCAATGCTTTGTGTATTGAAGATACTCCCAATATGCGGAATGGCGTGCGAACCATTTTGCAGGTATTCAGCACCGTCGTGAATAGACCTATTTCCCAAATTGTCGGTTGAAACCCTAAAGCATAGGCGTATAAACTTCATTTTGGAAATTTGCTCAACTCACGTCAGCGGTTCAGCTGCGCGGTAGAATTATTTTTAAATGTATCAACAATTGAAATAAACATTACTTTATAATCACTTCGAAAAATTCGTAAAGACTCTCCATTTAACTTCTTCCCATGATAAACAGTTTACGTGACCTCTATGTATGTTGGCTCATTTAAATAGGACTATTTATATATATAATTTTTCTAAATCTTCACATTAATTCCTTCCGAGAAGCTTTCTTAAGGGGAGGTTCCTCTGAAAATTCTAAATCCCTAACTGTATATTAATTTGAGCTATTTAAATTTTTACTATCTCTAATTTGTCCACTTGAAACAAAATACCCATTTTTTTACCACTTGTAAACTATCCAACTCCCCCCCCCCGCCATCCCTCCTTTTGGGCAGATTTGCAGGGTTTCACAAGAAATGCTAAGGCTTTGTAACTATAAGTAGTAGAACCATTATTGAAGTGTCATTTGAAAGAGTATAATACTGCCAACAAATTTATGCATTCATTTTAAATTATTTCTTCAGATTTTATCTCTACAAATTTTTAAACTTGAAATTTTTTTGTAATTTTTTATAAAAATTTAAAATAATAAAAACTATTTTAGATAATGGAAAGCCCATGCATAACTTTGTGCCTGTATGTGTAAATAGCAAGCATGCAAAATTTCACTGCTGTATCTCTAATACTTTTTGAGCCTTAGCATTTTTAGTAAACCAACTCTTAATTTTCTCTACTTTCGGGAATCGTGCGTTTTCTAAAAATAATGGTATTTGTTATATTTTAGGGAAACTTAATGGTCCTAGTTTATCATTTTAATTTTGACTGATTACAAGTTCTACTAGTATTAATTTTTAAAACATTTTTGGTCAAGATACTTACATAAAAAATAACACTTTTAGAACTCGAAAGAATATTTATTACACATTTGTGTCACATTTATCTGAATCGAAACAAAAGCAGACAACAATATCAACGACTTTATAGATTGTTTATTTTCTCAAATCAGCTGCAGTTCTGTCACAGACAAGTAGTTGGAAAGAGGAATATATACCATAGAGTAGGAAAGAAATGTCAAATCAAAAGAGTTTGTACTATAATCAGTGATTATACAAGGCTAACCCCGAAGTGATTCACCAAAAATTAATGTACATGTTCAACTTTAACAAATTTTATCTTCATGAAATATATATATTTTCATCAAGTTGTTATGTTTTTTTAATAGAGGAAGATCAAAATAAAATTTTAGTAAAGAAAAAAAATTCATATTTTGGGGGGTTTTTGACCATTTTTAGTGGGACCTCCCCTTAAATAGTCCCGGTTAATTCGTCGCTCTTACAATTTATATAGTTATTTCGTAGCCTATGTCTATCCAAGCTCACGTTTCTTTAATTTTTCGCATGACTAACGGAGTAATCTAATCAGACAATCTTATCTCGTTGTCCTCACTTCACCCTAATGTCTAGAGTGCGTTCACCTCAACTCTGTATAAAGAAGTTTAATGTATAATTTCCTCATACCTGTACACCACATGAATCAAAGACTTAAACGCTTTCGTTTAACCATGTTTACGACACAACTGCACAGGGAGTGCGTTTAGTATGCTTAATTAATATGCCTAATGTATACACTAGGCCTACATATACAGGATGGAACAAAGTTAGTGTTAAAAACTTCGGGAAATGGTTCTATGGGTAAAAATAAATAGAAAATCAAGAATAATATTTTTTAGAAAAACGCTTCATTTTCCAAATATCCGCCATTTTGTTTCGTTTAATAAATAATTAATATCTAGAGAACGGTTTAACCGATTGAGTTCAAACTTGGCATGACGTTTAACCTAACAATGATCTATCGTAAGAAAAATAACCTATTATATCTAATCATGTATTTCAAAATGGCGGCTGTTAAAAAATGTCAGACCTAAATTACTCAAAACCCGTAGATTTTAACAAAAAATGTCAACACACTTTTTTGTAGCCCTTTTGATTCCCTATCGGTTGGTGTAACTGTTAAAACAATCGGGTGAAGGATAAAGCTAATTTATGTGTAATAATTAGTTTATTCAACCCGGCATCCTATACCAACGCAGTAAATACTACAATATTGAATGTACATTTGCTGTCATAATATTTAACTTAACTTATTCTTCATCCAATTGTTTTGAAAGTTAAATCAGCAGATAGGGAATTAACTTTAGCAGAAGGGCTAAAAAAAAGGTACCTAGAAATGTTTTGTTAAAATGTACAGTTTTTGAGTAATTTAGGTTTGAAATATTCAAACAGCCGCCATTTTGAAATGCATAATTGGATATAATCGCTTATTCTTCTTAAGATAGATCATTGTTAGGCTATACTTCATGCCAAGTTTGAACTCAATCGGTTAAACCGCGTTCTCTAGATATTAATTATTTATTAAACGAAACAAAATGGCGGATATTTGGAAAATGAAGCGTTTTTCGAAAAAATATTATTCTTGATTTTCTATTTATTTTTACCCATAGAACTATTTCCCGAAGTTTTTAACACTAACTTTGTTCCATCCTATATAATTTGCTCATACCTAAACACCACATGAATCAAAGACTTAAACTCTTTCGTCTAACCATGTTTACTGACACAACTGTACATAGGAGTGCTTTTAGTATGTCTTATTAATAACGTATACATTAGTAATATATATAAAATTTATTGTTTCTTTTTCCTCTATAGACTCAAAAACTATTCGACCGATTTCACTAAAAATTTCACAGTTTATCCATATCATAGCCAGGAGTGTTTAGACATTACAATTACTACAGTCTAACAGGTTTAAATAGGGTTGCTACCACTATATAATAAATATAAATTAAAATAACTTTCTACAAGTGATACAACTAAAGTATGTGATATTATTTCTTTGAAGTTAGGGCAAAAGGGCGTAAGTCAGAAATTGTTAACGAATTGTTATTGTATGAATAAAATATATTTTGTTTGTGATTTCAATGGTTACGCGGTCAGATATCAATGGTAAAAAAGTCGAAGTTATATAAAAACAAATTTTCGTTTAAAAAAAATATATATATACACATACATATTTATAATCTTATGAAAATGATGCAAAACATCCCAAGCCGGAGACCAGGTAACTAGTCATACCACCGTTTGCTTTACTCCCGCCCTCCTACCCTCAAACCACAGATATGAAAAGTTACCTGATCTGGCCGAGATTCGAACCCAGTATCTTTTGATCAGGAAGATTCTACGCTAACCACTCAGCTATCACGGCTTGTCAATAAGAACTGAGAACCAAACCGCACTTGAGTTACGTGCTACCATATTGCCTATCTCGCCTCTTCTTTTAAATTATAATAATAATATACTTCAATGCAAGCCGTGAGTTTGTCAAAACCTTGAGTGCTTCTCCTGTACCGTTAACAATTTCTGACTTAAGCCCTTTTGCCCTAACTTAAAAGATTTTTTTTAGATATATTTATTTCATTTCAAATTATACATTAAAACTAGTCTTACAGACTAACCACCAATTTGCCTCTAAATTGTATGTTATAACCAATAAGTCACCCACCAGTGACCTAAAGTTATTATATCACACAATGTTCACCGACAACCAAACACTTAGACCAACTCAAAAGGTTTTGTTCTCTACAGTCTTCTGATTAAATCGCAGTTGTCAAGAAGTTGTACTGCCTCCTCATTTACATGATGTTTCAAACGAGATTCGTGCTTCGCAGCAAACCTTTTTATTTCAGTAAAAACATCTGGAATTCCAAGATCCCTATGTAAATCGATATTTCGAATGTACCATGGAGCGTTGACCATGTTCCGTAATACTCTATTTTGAAAAGTTTGGATCTTTTTAATGTGGTATTTTTTGGCCCAGAGTTGTATACCGTAAACCCAGACAGGTTTCAAAATCTGATTATAAATTAATATTTTATTTTGTATTGACAATTTAGACTTACGTCCCAAAAGCCAATACAGCTGACTGTATTTGAGTTTTAGTTCAGTTATTTTCTTTTTAACGTGTCCATTCCAATTTAACTTTGTATCCAAGTTATACCCAGGTACCTTGCTGTATTTTCACATGGAATTTCAACTCCATTCAGTTTTACTATACAATGATTCTTTATATTTCTATTTGTGAAATTGATGTGAGTAGATTCCTCTCATTTATCTTAATTTTCCACTTCTTAGTCCATCGATAGATGCTATCGCTTGCTTTTTGAATTCTGTTGGTAGCTTCTCCTAAACTTTTGCCAACTGCCAATAAGGCAGTATCATCTGCAAATGTAGCTACAGTCACATTTTCTATTTTTGGTAGATCACTTGTATAGAGCAAGTACAATATAGGGCCCAATACGCTACCCTGAGGTACACCAGCATTCATCTCTCTTAGTTCCTAATATTCATCTTCCTGTTTAACTCTAAATAATCTGCCAGATATGTATGACGTTAACAGATCCACATATTGTTTTGGTAGTACTTTGTTTAATTTATGGATAAGGCCCTCATGCCCAAACTTTATCGAAGGCTTGTGCCACGTCTAAGAAGATGGCAGAACAAATTAATTTTTCTTCTAACGCTTTTTCAATTATATCTGTTATCCGATAGACTTGGTCTATTGTTGAGTGGCTCTGTCTAAAACCAAATTGATGGTTTGGAATTAAATGTTTACATTCTATGAGAGGTTTTAGCCTTTTTAGCAGTAATTTCTCGAAAACCTTTGAAATTGTTGGTAGCAATGAAATAGGCCTATAGAATTTTGTTTCATTTGGTGGTTTACCTGGTTTTTGAATCATGATGACTTCGGCTACCTTCCAAATACCAAGAACATGTTTTAATCTGAATGCTGCACTTCTTTTAAATTATAATATATCCTTAAATGCAAGCCATGAGTTTGTCAAAACCGTGAGTGCTTCTCCTGTACCGTTAACAATTTCTGACTTAAGCCCTTTTGCCCTAACTTGAAAGATTTTTAAGTGATATAATAAACCGTTTGTAATTAAGTAATGCAACTGGATGGCTATCCTTAAGATGGAATAATAATTAAAATGATATAGCTAACCATCTGTATAAATAAAAATATAAATGTGATGGAATAATAATTAAAATGAGATAGCTAACCATCTGTATAAATAAAAATATAAATGTGATGGAATAATAATTAAAATGAGATAGCTAACCATCTGTATAAATAAAAATATAAATGTTCATTTGTACAAAATCTTAAATCTCTGAACCGATTGCATTGAAATTTCGACGCACAGTTTCATTTGAATACGCTCGTGTTTTTTATATACTTTCTGAAAAACAACGCCATGTTAAAAGTAAAAACAACAGAAACTATGTGAAATATTTTACGGAAATGGGGGCGCCGTAGTAAATAATAAACAAATAAGTTTATTTTTGTTACAGTAATCAGCTGTTTGTTCCAATATTTCCATTAACACCTCATTTCAAACTTTGAAGCAATTATTTTTATTTCTAACTTTTAGGTTAGGTTTTTATTAAAGTGTAGACCTGAGCCTTGCTGTTTTTTCTAACTTTTAATATAAAATATACGAAATAATTTGATTTGGGCATTGTACCTTTGAAGTTATTTTTTTTTTTTTTTTTTATAGACTATTTATACATAATTAATTTTCTAGGGGTTATTTTGTGAGTAGAACTCCTCCTAGAGTTTTTAACCGATTTTGATGTTTTTGGTGTCATTTTACAGAGCTCACTCTGAAGTTGTGCTTCCCTTAAAATGAGCTCAATGTATGTTAAGGGCTTCGCCCCAGTGGCCCTCAAAGTTGCCATGTTAATCTTATGGAAGGTCAATCTTAAGGAAGAAGAAGAAAGATTTCTTTTGATTTTATCAGGGGCATAAAAAACAGCTGTTCGTATGAAAAGCTTAAAACAGCTGATTTTGATCAACAGCTGATTTTGATCAACTACTGATTTGGATCAAAAACTGAATATAATTTTAGGTTAGGTAAATCAAGCAATAGCGAAGCATTGCCATGTCCACTAGTTTGCACTAAATTACACAGAACACTTAATAAACGAAAACCACACTTACACTGACATCAACACTAATTTAAAAATTTTACATAGAGCCAAGAAAGGCACTACTATGAATGTATTGGAAGAATTTCAGATTTATAACGAATACAAAAATAGTCCGGATAACATACTAAATGATAAGTTAAACTTTTCTTCCAACCCTATATACGATGTACTCGCTAAACTAGGCCTAAAGTAAACGGTTACTGATAACCAACATCTATATTCAGTGTCCTACCTGCAGTCGGACAAGTACAACGTATGTGATGTGGCCACAAACATTTTTATTATATTATATTAACGAGGAGTTATTCTCCAATTTTGTGTGTGTTAGTGTTGTGTGTTGTTCGAGTTCGTGTTTTATGTGTTAATACAAGCCTGACGAAGCCGACAGTGATCGGCGAAACAGCGCTGTAGCTAGTGCTACATTCACAGGGCTGAAGACAATTTTGAAGGTAATTTCATTATTTTTAATCCTACACCTTTATTATAAAGAACACATAACATAATTACTGTATGTGTATAAAAGGTTCCAACCGGGTTGGCGTGCGGAGCACGCAAGGGTGACTTCTAGTATAAAGTAAATTGCATTAATATTAAAAACCCAAATGTTTAATACGCGAACGATCCCATGCTCTGATCATTAGAATCTAATTTTAAGCACAGTTATTTAAAAATTAATTTTTCTTTATACTCAATAAATTGTGTTCGATCTGATTATATATTTATATACAAAAATCAGGCAATAGCGAAGCAGTATATTAATAGACTGCATGCATATAAAAATTTGTCAAAAACACACGAAAACGTGTTCTGGGAAACATGATCTATGCTCATTGACCACTCTATGACATTAGATTCACTGTAATAGCTCTTTTTCCTACGGAAATTCACTAACAACGAATAAATAAGCGGGGTTAACCAGTCTTCCTTCGGACGTCGAGGTGGAGGCCGCAAAATGCACATGTTTTTAGTGTTGTTTCTGTTTTAATGTTTGACGACCTCAAATTAGTGAAGATCTGATGATGGCACATAAGCCCCGAAACGCGTAAAGAAAAAGAATAAAGACGTCGCAGACGGTGTAAGTACTTTAAAAATTAATCATATCGTTGACTTGAATACTTTATACTGGATAATGTAACAATAAAACTTAACCACGATAAAATAAAACAGAAACAAACAAAACTTCAGGAAACAAAATGAAATAAAGTTTGGAGTGTTTTTAAAGTTTTGATTAAGTTTCTAACAAGTTTTTATGAAATGTTTAACTTCAAGTGAAGCGATGACGTAGAATATGTTTTAATGTATGTGACTTGATTACACTTCTGTAAGTACATATTGTTTTTTACTTTCTCCACCCTATACGTAGTAAATGCAGAAAGTATTGTTTTCGTCCAAATTTTCGAATTTGAATTTTTAGTGGAATTATCTGTGTTGGTGCTCCCTGAACCCAAAATTATTTTAGTGGAATTATTTTTTTTTTGTGCTCCCTGAACCCAAAAAAGTGTTTTTTGGCGATGTCTGTCCGTGTATCTGTGTGTCTGTAAGGATGTGTACAGAGCTGGACCCCCCAACCGTCTGATTTTGATGAAATTTGGTATTTAGGTGTAGTTCTAAAATGTCTCCAGGCGTTTTTTTTCATTTTTTTAAATTTGAGATTTTCAATGGGTTTTACCCCCCAAAATGGCAAAAAAACGAGAAAAATCAAAATTTCTCAAAAACGGCTCTAACGATTTTGATAAAATTTGGCTTATTTGTAGCCCTTAATGTACCCTACCATATTCAAAAACTGCATCTTTCTAAAAATTCTCGTTTAGGTAATAATAATAATAATAACAATAAATACTGATTTTTGGGGGTTTTTGGCCAAAAAGAGGGTTTTTTTTCAAAATGTTTGAAAGCATTTTTTCGTGCATCTATACAGGCCTATAATTGACAAGTTTGGTGCAAATTTGTTCGAAATCGATCGAATAATTTAAATAATAATAATATAATATGTGTGTTACATGCATCTAATATTTTCCATGGTAACATTTTCTTACTTTTGCAATTCTAAATAACCACGTACTGTGCTACTCTTAGGAAGATATACAATTTCAACTGGGAGAAAGTATGTGGCAGTTATCTGATACCCTTTATTTAAAATAATATTATAACCATGGAATGTTTTATAAAATGTTATTAACATAAACTTTAAATATTATTGAGTGTTTGTAGATGGGGTTGATTGTTGTTGGACGAAGGTAATTTTTTCACTTCTTCCAGCCTTCTTGATTATGTCTTTGTTCTTTGCGATTGTAAAATTCTACACAGTCGGTTTTGTAGTTGTACAGGATTTTAAACTTTTAAACCACCAAAGTTGGTGTTCGCATTGTCTCCACAAAATGCCACACATTTATTTTTTATCGAGATCAAACATTTCAAATAAAATGTTGTAATTTCGTCAGATGTTTCAATTTATCGTGTAATATTCTATACTCTAATACGAGCAATGTCTGAACGTACGAGCAATCTCGAGATCCAGCGGAAGGATTTTGCTGAAAGTTTGGGATTAGATGCTTTTGGGTCTAAAAATCGATTGGTGAAAACCACTACCTCAGGAAAACTCGTATTTTTCTAAACAACTCATTTGAAAATTGAACATTTTTAACATTGGGCTTATGGAGTTTAAAATCATTACATATGTTTATTGACTATAATAATAACATTAATCATGTGTTTCCTATAATATTTCCATTATCAGCTGATTTCATCACCGAACGTAACTAAATTATTATTTTTGTGCTGTTATTAACCGTTATAAAACTCTTTTCACCAGTTTCTACATTCTTTATATTTCTATAAAGGTAATATAAATTATATATAATGATTATAAATATTATTTGTTATTTCTAAAATACATAAACAAATCCAGTATGTGATTCGTATTTGCTTAAATTTTCCTAAAAAAAATACTGGGCGTTGTTCGGTCGCCCAGGTACTTTCTTTTAACCAAGCAAAAAAAAAGAAAAAAGTATACTCAATTTCATAAAACCTATTAAAAACTGAATTCTGGGACTTTTGAGCGTTTCGAAATCACTTTTCGGGACACCGTAGTTATGACAAAAAACAGGGACAGTCCCTATTTCTGGTACGTTTGATCACCCTAA
The DNA here is from genome assembly GCA_018207615.1 of Philaenus spumarius. Taxonomy (NCBI): domain Eukaryota; kingdom Metazoa; phylum Arthropoda; class Insecta; order Hemiptera; family Aphrophoridae; genus Philaenus; species Philaenus spumarius. The sequence continues at coordinate 287,906 of JAGFPH010001238.1, read as the reverse complement.
GCTAGTCTGCACTTCGAGTGAGGGGAAAATTTTTGGTAAATTATCACCACCATGAATTATGTGAGAATAGCGATAGTAAACTGTTTAGTAAATACAGACATAAACTAGTATTTAGAAAATGTATTGTGGATTTTATCGATACATTAAAAATAATATAACTTTTTGTACTTTATAAAACATTTTATCGAAAGCCCAACTAATTATTAGCGAAGTTTCATAGGAAAGGTGAGCTATTGCAGTGGCTCCTACGGTGAAACCGTAGGTCGGGAGTAGTAAATGAGCACCGATCATGTTCCTCAGAACACGTTTTGTGGTGTCGTTGAAAATTGTATATATATATGTGTGTTCGCACTTAAATGGCTGCATTTTAACACCGAGTGGGTAAAAATTTGGTAAACACATTGGTTTTATATACTTGCCTCGGTAGGGTTCGTTACCCACACAAATCCAACTAGAATGACGCTTTCTTGGGGTTTGTGTAAAAAAATATAGGAGTTTATTCTGCAAATTTTGATTTTTTACACGACCTAATAGCTCAACCAGATTCCCCACAATCGATCTTAATGCAAAATGCCATAAAAGCACTTGGTTCATGGTTCGTTTCCCACGAGGGAAATTTTAGCGTGGGGCGCTTCTATTACGAGGTCGACGTCCGAGACGCAGGCCAATATCCTACACCGCAAGGTCGATGTTCGAAAAATTCTACTTATATATTTTGTTACAAGCAGGCAGCTTCGTAAGTAGACCTGTTTCTCAAAAAGTTGGTTGAAACCCTAAAACAAATAAACAAACTTAATTTTGAAAATTTGCTTAACTTACGTCAGCGGTTCAGCTGCGTGATCGAATTATTAGCGAATTTCCATAGGAAAAATGAGCTATTGCAGTGGCCCTTATGGTGAGACCCACGTTCGGGAGTAGCAAATGAGCACCGATCATGGTGCCCAGAACACGTTTTGGGGTGTCATTAAAAATCATATACATATATATATACTAGCTGACCCGGCAAACGTTGTTTTGCCATATAAATAATTTTCAAGTAATTTCTAGTGTAGACAAAAAATAGCTTAATTATTGTAAGTGTTTAAGAATGTGGTATATGCGTGAAATAGGCATGGAGCGCTGTGAACGATGAGGGAATATATAAATAACAAAAGGCAAACATTATTTTTAAGTTATTACAATTTATTCTCCCCCCACCCCCCAACCCCCTCCCCTCTTAGGAGTTGGTGATATTGTAAGAAATTAATGTACCACTTCTGGCCCGACCCGGCTTTGCACGGATAGACAAATCAACCTGATACTAATAAGATTGACCTTCCATAAGATTAACATTGAAACTTTGAGGGCCACTGGGTCGTAGCCCTTATCACTAAGGGGTATGAAAAATAGATGTTAGCCGATTCTCAGACCTACTCAATATACTCACAAAATTTCATGAGAATCGGTCAAGCCGTTTCGGAGGAGTACGGGAACAAACATTGTGACACGAGAATTTTATATATAAGATATATATGTGTGTTCGCACTCTAGCGGCCGCATTTTATGTCCGATTTGGTTCAAATTCGGTACACATGTCTGTCGTCTACGTCGCTCGGACGAGTTTGTTAGCCAAAAATATCCAACAATCGGAAGCACGTTTTTTGACCGGATGTAACTTTTTTTAGATTTTTCCAACGAGAATGAATTTGTATTTGAGTTTTCCCTACAAATATAAATGTAGGATGTTATTCTGCACATTTTCATTTTTTACGTGACCTTATAGCTCGCTTGTTTCCCCCGAAATCGATTAAAAAGTAAAATACCATAGAAGTACCCGGTTCAAAACCAAGTAGTGGATTCTACCGTGGGGTTAGCGTGCGAAGCACGCAATGTATTGTGTATTGAAGGCACTCGCAATACGGGGGTTTGCGTGCGAAGCACACAATGCAATGTGCATTGGAGATACTCCCAGCACGGGGGTTGGCGTGTGAAGCACGCAATGCTTCGTGAATTGAAGATACTCCCAATATGCGGAATGGCGTGCGAAGCACGCAATGCTTCGTGTATTGAAGATACTCCCAATATGCGGAATGGCTTGCAAACCATTTTGCAGCTATTCAGCTCCGTCGTGAATAGACCTATTTCCCAAATGTTTGATTGAAACCCTAAAATATAGGCCTATAAACTTAATTTTGGAAGTTTGCTCAACTCACGTCAGCGGTTCAGCTGCGTGGTCGAATTATTTTTATTTAATTGTAGAGAAATTTTACCAAACGCTCTGATAACCCTGGGGTATGTGAATCTGTAACCCCGGGAAGTTAGCCGGAGCAGAATGGGGCGATCTTTATACACGCTAGAAAACAATAGAGGTACCAACGGACGACCCTTGGGGCAACCCGTCTTAGCTCGAGAGCCATTAACCCGATGTAATAGCGTAATACTGGCTTCCTGGGGATCGTGAACTCCCTTAGTGGAGCGATAAAGAATTAAAATGCGATGAGCACCGAGAAGGGCAGAAGGTGGGATTATAGACGAGTCTCTCGGGGTTACAATTATACGTCGATACCTGCCAAGACAACTTATCCGAGTTTGTGCTCTTGGTTGCTTTGGCGATTAAGTCTCTAATGTTACTTCGCTAAGTATGTTAAAACAGGTGATGGATGATGATATTCACAAACAATGCAATGTTTATTCGGAGTTTTACTATAAACATTACAATATCTTCTATACATCTAATTCCGTAAGCCCAAATTTGCAAATGAAATTGTGAGCGAATGACAGGTCGTAGAAAGCTGGGAGAGGTCTCATTTTAGAGGTCTGGGCATGAAGTTTTATTCATTTTTGTTAACTGTGTCACGAAAATTTGTTACGGAATAAAATAATTACAATTTAAATAGCATGGTAATATGTAGGTGTAAAATCAGGTGATTTTAGTGTTAAATACAGGTGATTGTATATTATAATTCCCTTTTAAATAGCATGGGAATATATAGGTGTAAATCGAGTGATTTTAGTGTTAATAACAGGTGATTGTATATAAATTGGAAAATTCAGCTATCATAACAACACCTGAATGTGCAGTTTTGTGATGTATTTTGTTATTGTAGCTGTGTTTTTGTTTCAAAGTGAGAATTAAAATCAAAGCATAGGCTATATGATTAAACACATTATAAAATTATTTCAACTGTACTTTTTTACCGTAATGAATAACGCTGGAAGACCACCTCGCAAAGGTAGGCCATCACGAAGAGGTATTGCTTCTAGAAATATAGCCTATATATAGAGACTATCGAACCTACAAGCCACTAGTAGCATATAAACATATTCGGTTATTAATTTCTTCACTATCTATTTATTTATTGGTTTCTTTGACAAAAAACATTTGCATAAAACCAGTCATATCACAACACACTGGAACAATACCCACAAAATACAACTAAACAACATGCAGTACACGAAAGTAGAGGAAAATATACAATAATCAACACAAATACACAACATTTTAAAAATTATGTTAATAAGATTATAATTTAAAAAGTTAAAACACTTTGCAAAAAAAAAGAGATCACATCAATCACAAAATAGTATCGTGATGCACAAACTTATCCACCGAGTAAAAGGATCCAGACAATAGAAATTGTCTAAGACTGTTTTTA
>JAGFPH010001238.1:254491-271320 GCA_018207615.1 Philaenus spumarius | reverse complement strand
AGCCTCCAGAATAGAGCTTTGGTTTAGCCTCAGGTATAGATCTTTGGTTTAGCCTCCAGAATAGAGCTTTGGTTTAGGCTTAAGAATAAAGCTTTGGTTAAGCCTTTAGAATAGAGCTTTGGTTTAGCCTCCAGAATAGAGCTTTAGTTTAGCCTCAGGTATAGATCTTTGGTTAAGCCTCCAGAATAGAGCTTTTATTTAGCCTCAAGAATAAAGCTTTGGTTAAGCCTCCAGAATAGAGCTTTGGTTTAGCCTCAGGTATAGATCTTTGGTTGAGCCTTGAGAATAGAGAATTGGTTTAGCCTCAAGAATAAAGCTTTGGTTAAGCCTCCTGAATAAAACTTTGTTTTAGCCTCCAGAATAGAGCTTTGGTTTAGCCTCCTGAATAGAGCTTTGGTTTAGCCTCAAGAATAAAGCTTTGGTTAAGCCTCCAGAATAGAGCTTTGGATTATTCTCCAGAATAGAGCTTTGGTTTAGCCTCCAGAAGAGAGCTTTTGTTTAGCCTCCAAAAAAGAGCTTTGGTTTAGCCTCCACAATAGAGCTTTGGTTTAGCCTCAAGAATAGAGGTTTGGTTTAGCCTCCAGAATAGAGCTTTGGTTTAGCCTCCAAATTAGAGCTTTGGTTTAGCCTCAAGAATAAAGTTTTGGTTAAGCCTCCAGAATAGAGCTTTGGTTTAGCCTCAGGTATAGATCTTTGGTTTAGCCTCCAGAATAGAGCTTTGGTTTAACCTCCAGAATAGAGCTTTGGTTTTGCCTCAGGTATAGATCTTTGGTTAAGCCTCCAGATTAGAGCTTTGGTTTAGCCTCAGGTATACATCTTTGGTTTAGCCTCCAGAATAGAGCTTTGGTTTAGCCTCAAGAATAAAGCTTCGGTTAAGCCTCCTGAATAAAACTTTGGTTTAGCCTCCAGAATAGACCTTTGGTTTAGCCTCCAGAATAGAGCTTTGGTTTAGCCTCCAGAATAGAGCTTTGGTTTAGCCTCCAGAAGAGAGCTGTGGTTTAGCCTCCAGAATAGAGCTTTGGTTCAGCATCGGGAATACAGCTTTGGTTTAGCCTCAGGTATAGATCTTTGGGTTAGCATCCATAATAGATCTTTGGGTTAGCCTCCAGAATAGGACTTTGAATTAGCCTCATGAATAAAGCTTTGGTTTAGCCTCCAGGATAGAGCTTTGGTTTAGCCTCCAGAATGGATCTTTGGTTAAACCTCAAGAATTTAAGCTTTGGTTAAAACTCCAGAATAAAGCTTAGGTTTAGCCTCAAGAATAGAGCTTTGGTTTAGCCTCCAGAATAGAGCTTTGGTTTATAATCCAGAATAGAGCTTTGGTTTAGCCTCCAGAATAGAGCTTTGGTTCAGCCTCAGGAATACAGCTTTGGTTTAGCCTCAGGTATAGATCTTTGGGTTAGCCTCCAGAATAGAACTTTGATTTAGCCTCCAGAATAGAGCTTTGGTTCAGCCTCAGGTATAGATCTTCGGGTTAGCCTCAGGTATACAGATTTGGTTTAGCATCCAGAATAGAGCTTTGGTTTAGCCTCCGGAATAGAGCTTTGGGTTAGCCTCCAGAATAGAACTTTGGTTTAGCCTCCAGAATAGAGCTTTGGTTCAGCCTCCAGAATACAGCTTTGGTTTAGCCTCCAGAAAGGAGCTTTGGTTTAGCCTCCAGAATAGAGCTTTGGTTTAGCCTCCAGAATAGAGCTTTGGTTTATCCTCCAGAATAGAGGTTTGGTTCAGCCTCAGGAATACAACTTTGGTTCAGCCTCAGGTATAGATGTTTGGGTTAGCCTCCAGAATAGAGCTTTGGTTTAGCCTCCAGAATAGAGATTTGGTTCAGCCTCATTAATACAACTTTGGTTTAGCCTCGGGTATAGAACTTTGGTTTAGCCTCCAGAATGGAGCATTGGTTTAGCCTCCAGAATAGAGCTTTGGTTAAGCCTCAGGAATAGAGCTTTGGTTTAGCCTCAAGAATAGAGCTTTTGTTTAGCCTCCAGAATACAGCTTTGGTTTAGCCTCCAGAATAGAGCTTTGGTTTAGCCTCCAGAATAGAGCTTTGATTTATCCTCCAGAATAGAGCTTTGGTTTAGCCCCTAGAATAGAACTTTGGTTTAGCCTCAGGAATAGAGCTTTGGTTTAGCCTCCAGAATAGAGCTTTGGTTCAGCCTCAGGAATACAACTTTGGTTTAGCCTCAGTTATAGATATTTGGGTTACTTTTCAGAATAGAGCTTTCATTTAGCCTCCAGAATAGAGCTTTGGTCCACCCTCAGGAATACAACTTTGGTTTAGCCTTAGGTATAGAACTTTAGTTTAGCCTCCAGAATAGAGCTTAGGTTTAGCCTCCCGAATAGAGCTTTGGTTTAGCCTTCAGAATAGATCTTTGGTTCAGCCTCAGGAATACAGCTTTGGTTTAGTCTCCAGAATAGAGCTTTGATTTATCCTCAAGAATAGAGCTTTGGTTTAGCCCTTAGAATAGAGCTTAGGTTTAGCCTCCTGAATAGAGCTTTGGTTTAGCCTTCAGAATAGAGCTTTGGTTTAGCCTCAGGAATACAGCTTTGGTTTAGTCTCCAGAATAGAGCTTGGTTTAGCCTCCAGAATAGAGCTTTGGTTCAGCCTCAGTAATACAGGTTTGGTTTAGCCTCAGGTATAGATCTTTAGTTTATCCTCCAGAATAGAGCTTTGGTTTAGACTCCGGAATACAATTTTGGTTTAGCCTCAGGTATAGAACTTTAGTTTAGCATCCAGAATAGAGCTTTGGTTTAGCCTCCAGAATAGAGCTTTGGTTTAGCCTCCAGAATAGATCTTTGGTTTAGCCTCCAGAATAGAGCTTTGGTTCAGCCTCAGGAATACAACTTTGGTTTAGCCTCAGGTATAGATCTTTGGATTAGCCTCTAGAATACAGCTTTGGTTTAGCCTCCAGTATGGAGCTTTGGTTTTGCCTCAGGAATACAACTTTGGTTTAGCCTCATTTATAGATATTTGGGTTAGCCTCCAGAATAGAGTTTTGGTTCAGCCTCCAGAATAGATCTTTGGTTTAGCCTCGAGAATAGAGCTTTGATTTAGCCTCCAGAATAGAGCTTTGGTTCAGCCTCAGGAATACAACTTTGGTTTAGCCTCAGGTATAGAGCTTTGATTTAGCCTCTAGAATAGAGCTTTGTTTCAGCCTCAGGAATACAACTTTGGTTTAGCCTCAGGTATAGATGTTCGGGTTACCCTCTAGAATAGAACTTTGGTTTAGCCTCCAGAATAGAGCTTTGGTTCAGACTCAGGTATAGATCTTTGGGTTAGCCTCAGGTATAGAGCTTTGGTTTAGCCTCCAGTGTAGAGATTTGGTTTAGCCTCCAGAATAGAGCTTTAGTTTAGCCTCCTTAATAGAGCTTTGGTTTAGCCTCCAGAATACAGCTTTGGTTTAGCCGCCAGAATAGAGCTTCTGTTTAGCCTCCAGAATAGAGCTTTGGTTTATCCTCCAGAATAGAGCTTTGGTTTAGCCTCCAGAATAGAGCTTTGGTTTATCCTCCAGAATATAGCTTTGGGTTAGCCTCCAGAATAGAGCTTTGGTTTATCCTCCAGAATAGAGCTTTGGTTTAGCCTCCAGTATACAGCTTTGGTTTAGCCTCCAGTATAGAGCTTTAGTTTCGCCTGCAGAATAAAGCTTTGGTTTAACCTCCAGAATAAAGCTTTTTTTTAGCCTCAAGAATAGAGCTTTGGTTCAGCCACAGGAATACAGCTTTGGTTTAGCCCCAGGTATAGATATTTGGGTTAGCCTCTTAAACCACACTTTGCGAAAATACCTTAACCAAGATGACATCGCACTCACTTATAAAACCGGAAACATAAAACGTAAAACTACAAATAACAAATACAATTTAACTGGTTCTACTTGCAATGATTATTACATTGGACAGATTATTCATTCATGACAAGATTTGGTTAAAGCCAGAGCCCTACTACAGAAATAAAGCTTCGCCCAACACATCATTGATAAGAGCCACACTTTTAATAGTATTGAAGAAAATATGGATATTTTACATGTTTGAAAAAATCTTCAGAATGGACACAATCTTGAGGAATTTGAAATATACATAGGCTTAAAATAACACACCCGATAATGTATTAAATTATAAACAAAAATTTAACTAGGTCACCATTTTTAACCTTTTAACTAAATACTTGGGGAACACATGTATTATGACAGAAGAAAGGGGAGTAACGCACTGATAAGGCCTAAGAAATCCTAACCTTCAGGCTCGCAGTGTAGGACATGTTCTCTACCAATACACATGTGAGTGATATTTTTTGTTGTTTTTACATCAATCAATCAATTTATTTCCTTAAATAAACAAATAAAACATAAATTACACATTTATATATTATAAAGGAACAAAATAAATGCCCACATGGGCCAAAGCCTGTGAGTGGGCACGAGGCGCTCAATACGCACACAATGAGGACAAAAGTAAACAAAATAAAAAGATTCCATTAAACACTATCATGTCGAGCTGAGCCAATCTACTGACAAAACTAAACTACTAACTATTATTAGGTAACATAAAACAAGATGTTATCATTTATGTTGAAGCAAAATACATGTTGGACCTTAGACCAGTAGTGCAGTCGGTACATATCAGAAAATGAGGAAACGATATGATTAAAATCTATCTGTAAGTAGATAGGATAATCTGCTCGGCTACATCCCTTCCCAATTCAACCACCCATTAGTAAGAATTTTAAACAACTTACAATTTTTAAACAGACGTAGCTTGCCCGGAAGATTTTGATACAAAACTTGTGCTATATAATGCGAGTTAGTGACAGAAACGTTTTTATTAGCTTGTTAGGCCTTATCCTGAAGAAATTTGAAGAACGCGTTAAATTTTCATGATCAACTTATCATGTTATTATAATTTTGAAATATATAAATGGCCAGGGTTATATATATAAATATATAAATATATAGGGGGGGGGGGTTCTTAAAAACAATTGCCTTACAATCAGTACTTTAAAATTATCAAAAACATAGTTTCAGGAAAAACTTCGGCTCTTTTTTAAAGCCGTTTTTAATATTGCTTTCGGAATTACATTATCTGGCTCAAGAATCGAACTGAAAGTCCGTCCTGACGTCCGGTCTTGGTCTATGTTTTTTCACTTGTAATTTAATTAAATATCCCTTGCTGAGGAAGTGTGTAAGCGGAAAAAATAAAAATAAAATAATAATAAGGGTCGCCGGAATACTACCCCCCCGGAAAACTACCCCCCCCAAGCAGGTTCCTACGTCATTTTGACGTCAGAGATCGGGGGGGGGCAGTTTTCCAGTCACGCACACTCAAGTTTCGATATAATTAGAATAAAAAAAAAAACTAGAGGTCTAACCTAAACTGTTTAGTCACAGTATGTTGCCGATAACAGTATAATTGTAGGAACCTGCTTGGGGGGGGGTAGTTTTCCGAGGGGGGGTAGTCGGGCGGCGCGCTTTCGCGGGGGGGGGGGTAGTATTCCAGTCGCGGACACGGCTCCCATATTGGTTAGTTGGCAGATTTCGTGACGTCACGTTTCACCTGGGGGGTAGTTTTCCGGGGGGTAGTATTCCGCACATCCCCAATAATAATAACACCACTGTAGGCTGCAAAATAAGAATTAAGATTGTCTTCAATGTCGTATACACGAGGTAGTCAGTCTGTTGGTTCAATACTTGCAGTAAAAACCGTACAAGTGAGATACCGGTAACATCGACCAATTTCGGTAGATATAAGAGTAGCTCAGATGGTTAGAGCGTCAGGACGGAAACCTGAAGGTCCCGGGTTCAACTCCCGGTCTTGGTCTATGTTTTTCACTTGTAATTTAATTAAAATTTATTTGTTTGTATGTAGGGGGTAATCTCTGGAACTACTGAAACGATTGGAATAAAAGTTTTACTAATAAATAGCTGCACTATTCCTCCTCAGTAACACAGGCTATAATTCATTTTGATGAAAACATTTTTTATTTCAATATTTGTAATTTTAGTAAAAAAAATCTTAGGTTAGGCCTAGAATGATGGACCAACACATTTATTTACATTTATTACCATAGCAACCAATAAAATAAAATAAAAAATAAAATAGCTGTGTGCTCTAATATTGCTATTAACAGCTGATTTCAAACTTTGCAGCAATTATTTGTATTTCTAATTTTTAGGATAGGTTTTTGATAAAGTGTAGACCTGAGCCTTGCTGGTTCTTTTAACATTTATTATAACTGCTGTTATAAAATGTACGGAATAATTTTATTTGAACATTTAACATTATTTACCATTTTAGCTTTGGGGTCATTATTAATCCTACATCTTTATTATAAACAAAACATAACGTGATTATGTGTAGAGACGGTTCCAAAGGGGCTATCGTGTGGAGCACGCAGGTGTTTCCCCTATTACTACATAAAAGTAATAAAACACGCTTTAGGAAAATAGTCTAAAAATAAATGACACTAATTAAGTTCATAGAAATTTAAGTCGTTGAAGGACTGTGTAATATACCCGGTATTGCTTACAAAATATATTTGTATAATCTGTTTAAAAGTTTTAGGATAGTCGTGTTTTCCTACTGCTGTACCGATATACAGTTTTCATTAAAATCTCACCGATGTTATTGCCACAATCACAACAGTTTTGATAGTATATTGCCACTAGGAGCTCCGCTCCTGCTTGCTTCGCTCAGCAACCATGACGCAGCCAATGAAAACAGATTTTTTTTTACTATAATATGTTCACGGGAATGACGATTGAGCGGTGACGTATTATATTTAATGTAAGGCAGAGAACTAAATAGACATGACTATTCCCAATAATTCGAATTGCGGCATGAGTTGTATTTTCACTATTAATATTTAAATAATCTATAATAAACATTTTTGACGTATTTTGATATTGCCAAATAAAAGAAACAATATTATAAGTGACTCCAGATGTTTGACTTATAATACAATAAGTCTTTTGTTTGCTATTACATAATCTAAAAAACTATTAGTTGTGAATGATAATTACCTGATTCTAAATTTTAATAAACGGTACCAGGAACTGGCACGTACTTTCTCACAAAAATATTTAAATTACTAAACAGATTCATTGTGACTTCATAATTGTAGGAGAGGTGATTTTAAACTAGGAGATTAACTAATAAATATTATTATTATTAGCTAGAGATAAAACTATTCCAGCGATTTCGAACAAATTGCTCCAAACACGTCAATTAGGCCTGTATAGGATGCACGAAAAAAGGTTTTGAAAAATTTTGAAAAACAACCCCCTTTATGGCCAAAATACCCCCAAAAATCAGTTATTATTATTATTATTAGTTAAACGAGAATTTTTAGAAAGATGCTGTTTTTTGCATATGGTAGGGTATATTAAAGGCTAAATAAGCCAAATTTGATCAAAATCGTTAGAGCAGTTTTTTATAAAAAAATAATAACTGATTTTTGGGGTTTTTTTTGCCAAAATGGTTTTGTTTTTCAAAATTTCTTTCGTGCATCCATACAGGCCTACTTGACATGTCTGGTGCAAATTTGTTTGAAATCGATCGATGGAATAGTTTTCGCTCTGGCTTTATACATACAGACAGACAGACATACATACAGACATACATTTTGTAAAAACCACTTTTTTGGACTCAAGGGGTCCCAAAACGGACATTTCCACAAAAATCTCAACATCGATTTTTTTGCGATCAGTATACTTTCTCTATACTATAGTATATTGAGAAAGTATAAATGTGTTGCAAATAAACGTGTTAATAATAATTCTTCTTTCTAATAATTATTTTAATATCAGTGAGATATTTTCACTATCGAGTCATTTAATTTTATATTACTCTATTACAACCATTCCGTTGAAAATATTTTATGCAGTAACTTTTAACGACGATTCACTTAGCGTGCCCACGACAACTCCCACGCAGTTGGATGTAGGCGGCCGCTTAAAAAACGATATTTACACTTAACGTAGGTGCCCATTTAGAAACTTCAGATTTCATTTCTATACGAGACAAAATATGTTACTTTTTTAACGACATTGAAACGTTTTTTGTCGTCTGTATTTAGTTTTAGGACATCTTCAGCGTGTACATCACATACTGGTGAGTGAGCACGTTTATATCAAAAGTTTTGAGCTATCTTTGTTTTCCATCGGTTTGAAATATATTCGACTTTTGCTGCCCCATCTTTACCAGCATCATATTTGGTCCCGCCATAGTTAGTTTCCAGCTGTTTATTTCATAGTTATCACATGATGTGCTTACTTTGAGCCTGTTCACGATGTTTTGTCTCTGTTTGGTTAGGTCTGAAATGGTTCTTGAAAATTTAATACAATGTAATGAGTTTAGTTATTGTTTAGCAAATGTTCTATACAAGAAGTAATAATTCGACCACGCTGACGTGAGTTGAGCAAAAATTTACAAAATTAAGTTTATAGACCTATGTTTTAGGGTTTCAACCAACAATTTGGGAAATAGATCTATTCACGACGGTGCTGAATAGCTGCAAAATACTTCGCAATCCATTCCGCATATTGGGAGTATTTTCAATGCACAGTGCATTGCGTGCTTCGCACGCAAACCCCACGGTCGAGTCCACCACATGGCTTTGAACCGGGTACGTTTATGGTATTTTACGTTTTGATAGATTTTGGGGAGCGAGCTGTAAGGTCGCGTAAAAAAACAAAATGTGCAGAATAACATCCTAAATTTATATTTTTAGAAAAAACTAGTTACTTTTGGTCAACAAATGTGCTTCCAGTTGTTGGATTTTTTTGGCTAACGAACTCGTTCAAGCGACGTAGACAACCAACATGTGTACCAAATTTGAACTAAATCAGACTTAAAATGCGGCCGCTAGAGTCCGATCACATATGTTATCACGCTAGAGTCCGATCACAAAATCATATATATATGATTTTTAATGACACATCAAAACGTGTTCTGGGGACCATAATCGGTGTTCATTTGCTACTCCCGACCTTGAGTCTTACCATAAGGGCTACTGCATAGCTCATTTTTCCTATGGAAAGTCGCTAATAATTGAAAGTTTTTATCAAAATTAATTATATGTTACTCACGGATAGTGTAGCTTTTTATTAGTAAAACTATTTGTTTAATCGGTTCAGTAGTTACAGAGATTACCCCCTACATACTGTACATACAAACAAACAAATTTGACCTCTTTATAATATCAGTACAGACAAATTGCATTCTAATCGACAATGTCGGTTCGCTCGTTCCGACTGTATGTCGAACCCACTTTGTGTCTAAATACATGACAGGCAGTAAAGGCTCGCCTATAAACCTGAAGATATAAACTATCGATTCTCTTGCTATCGAATCAAACAATCGTTTGACTCCGTCTCCCTTTCAACAGAGAAATGGCAATGACAAATCGTTCATATCGATTGTGTATAAACGCGTTCTCCATCTTTCCGTCGACCTGATTTATCGCGATCGGACACGATAAGTAAGTACGCCACCGCATCTGTATTCCCAGTCGGTCGTTTTGTTTACCCTTGAACTGATCAGCTGATGCAATTGCACTGGAATTTTCATATTTCAATGTCATCAGAGGCTGATAGTGAACATCATGATGGTTGGAGTAAACAAATAATAATAACATCCTAAAAGTACTAACTTAAAATACCATAAAAGTACTCGGTTCAAATCCACGTGGTGTCATCTGAGGCCGACTTTGATTTGATATACCTTTAACTTTGATGTGTCTATCTGTGCAAAGTCGGATCGGGACAGTTAGTCTATCTATATATTTATATAAAAGCTAAATACCACTCACTCACTCAACACGATTTCTCAAAAACTACCGAACGGATTGAAATGAAATTTGGTATGTAGCTTCCTCTAGGGCCATAAGTGTTCACTAAAAAAGGGTTTTAAAAAATTGGAAATTTTAGGGGGGTTTGGGGGGTAAAAATTACTAAATCACGATTTCTCCAAAATTACCGAACGGATTGGAATGAAATTTGGTATGTAGCTTCCTCTAGGGCCATAGGTGCTTACTAAGAAAGGGTTTGAAAGATTTCAAAATTTTAGAGGGAGGGTTGGGGGGATCAAAGTTATTAAATCACGATTTCTTCCAAACTACCAAACGGATTGGAATGAAATTTGGTATGTAGCTTCCTCTAGGGCCTAGGTGCTTACTAAAAAAGGTTTGAAAGATTTCAAAATTTTAGGGGGAGGGTTAGGGCGATCAAAGTTATTAAAAAACGATTTCTTCAAAACTACCGAACGGATTGGAATTAAATTTGGTATGTAGCTTCCTCTAGTGATATAAATGTTCACTAAAAAAAATGTTTTTAAAAATTGAAAATTTTAGTGGGTTTGGGGGTAAAAATATCTAAATCACAATTTCTCCTAAATTACCGAACAGATTGGAATGAAATTTGGTATGTAGCTCACTCTAGGGCAGGGCCATAGGCGCTCGCTAAGAAAGGGTTTCAAAAAATTCCAAATTTTAGTTGGGTTTTGGGGGGATCAAAGTTATTAAATCACGATTTCTTCAAAACTACTGTAAGGTTATGATTTTGATTTGGGCGACTTTATTCTGTAAGGTTTATTTTTATATGGGGGCTCCACCAGATTCGACTTACGAATCAATCTATGCTTGGCTTGAGAGGTCTGACTCACAACTAATTGGTTGAAATAACTTCAGAGACGTTTGATGGTTTGAATTAAATGTATAATTGATAGTAAGATATTGTACATGACATATGAATAATTTAATGACTACACCTTTTCTACATTAATAACATTTAGAATTTTTTAAATTGAATTTATTGAATAAAAAGCTTGAATTAACATGATACTTAATTATTGAAATTTGTTCTTAAGAAATGTACAAATTATTTAATATACAATTTCTTAATGATTAATTTCTCAAATCGTCTCTTCCTCTAAATTTTACTTCATAATAAGTTGCTGAATTTACTGAACTAATTTTACCAGGATATTTTGATAATTATTATTCGTAATGTATAATGTTGTTAAGGGAGACTGTACTATTCAATTACTATGCAGTCTCCTTAATATTTAATATATATAACTTATCCTTTATTAAAATAGGCTAACAACTAAACATCGTATAAAATATTTGAAATTAAAAGTTTGATAATTAAGTTGACATAATTCCTTACTTTAAAACCTTATCCTAAACAGCAGTTTCTAACCCTTTTAATTGAATCGGAATCTCCTTTCAATTGCTTATTAGGTATTATTAAATCCTTGGCAGCTAATTCTCTATAAAGAAGACCGGACCAAATTGCTTAGTTATTGTTGCTCTAAAGCTGTGAATTTATTTTATTACATTTATATTATTCCATTTACAATTTGTTTATGACTTTATTTTAATTACCTGGCTATGATTTTGATTTTATTTAAATTTGCTTAACCTCGAGATCTGTCTTAACATAAATTGAAATTTTTTAATTTACTTACATGACATATTTTTGATTTTTCCTTTCACTCACTTTTAAACTGATACTATATATTTTATTGATTATTTTATTTAACACTTTATTGATATTAATTTATCTATATTCGCACATTCACTGAACACTATTTATCCACTGGTTCCTGCGATGCCTTTTGAAATTGGTGATTGATTTTAAACTGATTGATGATTTTCACTTAGTGAGTTCGACTTGATGATTGACTCTGATTAAATTTGATGATTGATTTTAAATGATTTTTGTATTTTAAGGTAAAATGTACTTAGTCTTTTTATAGCGGGTTTTAGGTTGAAATATACATTGTGGTGTGAAACGGGCTTTTAGGTCTTGCCCGTTCAAAAGATGTTAGAAGAAGACCCCGCTTTTCTCGCTCTTGCCCTACTCCTGCTACCGCGTCCTTTTGAAAAACTGTTTGTCATTGGCTAAAGATTTTTCACTCATCTCCCTATTGGACTTTCATTTTTCTAAAAATTTGTCTATCTGTAAATTCTTGTAAAAGCATTCTTATGATATTCTGCATTGTTCGCTAAAGCTATGTGAAATGCAATATGATTCTTTTCACTTGTTTCAGAGCAAGTTGTTCTAATGCTGCTGACTTGATTAAAATGTCTGGGAACGTAACCTATTAGTTTACACGTGTGTTACTAGTATCAGCTGTAATCTTTTAACTGTGTCCAGAGCACAGATTTCTTCTTAACTAACTTAGGCCTACTTTGAATCTTAGAATCTTTCTATAATTTGTTTTATTTTTTATTTTTATTATTTTTAAATATTTAAGTCTTTGAGAATATGGTGTCTACCAATATATCTGTGACACTCCCCCTGCTGGGTGTAAAATTGTACCACCAATTTTTGTTTATTTATTTTCTCCCCTTTTGTATTGAAGTGAATTAAGAGGATGTTTATTTTCAGTGTAGTATCTGTGTTTATGTTTGTAGTAACTCGATGTTTGTGGAATTTCTGATAACGTAGTATGAATCTCATGTTTAGCTGATAATGTAGAAGGCAAGTGCTGGAATTCATGCGTTAGAGTTTCCTTGAAGGAAGTGTGGTTTTGCTGTGCCAGCATCAGGTCGGTTGCTTGATAACAGTTTGTTATTGTAGGCCTATTTAGAATTGGTGTTGTATATACAAATACATTTTTGTATATCTATTGGAATGTGTAGTATTTTTGTTACTTTCGCAAGATGAAAATTCCACTTGATCAGGTTACTCTTCAAGTAACGAAAGTCGTTAGAAAATCTGTTTTTGGAATGTGTAGCTCCCCAAGGTCTAGGATCCTCAGGAATACACACTATGTTCGAAATGTTGAGTTTGCAGTCTAGGCTGTTTACTGGCGTTGTCGTTGTATACACAAGTCATTCTCGTTATCAGGTGTCTTTAAATTGTTTACCGACTGTTATGATGTTATCTACAAAGATGTTTAATATATCAGATCTCGATGTTATTTACTTTTATAAGCTTTACTTATTCAAAGTTTAATTCTTATTTAGTTTTACTTATTTAAATGATTACTGGTTTTTACTAAGGCTTCAATTGTTGCTGCAAATAAAAATTTGTATTACATTGATGATACTGCTGTTAAATACATAATTAGTGCTTAAATCTAGTACATGTAACTTATTTCTAATTTCTACAATATTAATTATAGACAGATCTCGATGATATTATATATTTTTACATTGTAATGTACACGTAACATATTTTTGTTTATAATGACCTTCTGTGATACATTTTTATTCTCGAAATATGTATGGGTTCATTTTGTAGCTTTCCGTACTTTAATATTTCTACTAGGTATGTTAGGTTGTTAACCTTTTTTATAATCGAGAATGGACCAGTATATTGCATATCAAATTTCGTGGGCGTTTTTCCATGGAATTCCCGTTTTATTAAAACTTCGTCTCCTATTTGAAATTCAAAATCTGTCCTCTTCTTATCATAATATTTTTTTTTGTTTATCTTGAGCCTTTTTTATGATTTCTGGCAAACCTTTTCTAATGTCTTGTATCTGTGTTATGTGTTGTTTTATATCATAATTTGGGTTTTCTTGAATTTGTATTATTTCCATGGGGTTATTTGGTTCAAAAGCGTACATTAATTTATTTGGTGAATACCCCGTGCTAGTTTGTTTTGTTGAATTGTAACAGTACACAACTTTGTCTAGGTACTTTGACCATGCATTTGGCTTTTCGTGTACGTAGTGGGATAACATATTAGCAAGTGTGCCGTTTAATTTTTCAGTTAATCCTTGTGTTTGTGGTGAATAAGCGCTGATTAGAATTTGATTAATTCCTAGAGTTGATGTTAAGTTCTTTATGATTTCGTTATTAAAATGTGTACCCCTGTCAGATTGTAATATTCGCATTTTACCATGTTTTAAGATTATTTTCATTAAATTCTCAGCTACAGTTTTAGCGTCTGCTGTTTTGCACTTAAAAGCCCAGGCATATTTGGTTGTTGCGTCGGTACAAGTTAAAATGTATTTATGAGCATACGATGAGTTTATCGGTCCAATAAAGTCTATTATTATTCTATCCATGGGTTTGTGTGTAGGTAATATTGGTTTTAATAACCCGTATGGTTTTCTGGTTGGTATTTTACGTTTTTGGCAAGTGTTACATGTCTTTGTGTATTCTTGTACGTCTTTATGCAAAGTTGGCCAATGGTATCTGTCCTTTATTTTTGAAATTGTTTGGTACTATGAGTAATGTCCTCCTGTGAGTGGATTGTCATGGGCTTGTATTAAAATTTCTTGTTTTAATTCGTCCGGTATGGCCAAAAGTTTTATTACGTCTTCGCCATTGAATTGTTTGAAGTATATAATTTGATCTTCTAACGTGTAATGTCTAGATGCCCTGTCAATTTTTTTGTTACCTCGGTCAATGTTTAAAAGTGCAAGTTTGATTTGTTTTAGGTACGGATCCTTTGATTGAAGTAATTCTAAGTTTTGTGTGTCGTAATTTATTAAAATACATCCTCAAAGTTTGGTGGAATTTCTTCTCCCGTTTCCTGTCTAGATAAGAAATCTGGCAAACCCATTGTTTTCCCTTTCTTGTATTTTATGTCCAGATCGTAATCTACTAATTTGGTTGCTAGTCGGCCTAGTCTGTTTGATGGATTTTTGAAATTTTGAAAGTATTGTAATGCTGAATTGTCGGTGAAACATGTAATTTTTCTGCCTAATAGGTATTCTCTCCAATACTCAATAGAATAAACTAATCCGAGCATTTCTTTTTCAACTGTGGAATATCTTGTTTCGTGTGGTTTTAATTTTCTGGATAAGTAAGCAATTGGATATTCTTGATTATTTTTAGGATCTATTTGTGTTAATACCGCTCCGATTCCAATATTCGAAGCGTCAGTGTATACGTTTGTGTTCCTGGTTTCTTTAAAATGTGATAACAATGGTGGATTGGTTAAAATTGATTTTATCTGTTCAAAAGCTTTGTTACAATTTTCTGTCCAAATTATTTTAGAGTTTTTTTGTTGTTGGTTT
This sequence comes from Philaenus spumarius, assembly GCA_018207615.1. Classification (NCBI taxonomy): domain Eukaryota; kingdom Metazoa; phylum Arthropoda; class Insecta; order Hemiptera; family Aphrophoridae; genus Philaenus; species Philaenus spumarius. The sequence goes on along the minus strand of JAGFPH010001238.1, from coordinate 256,350 downwards.
TTGAGAAGTTCTGTTAAAGGGTGTGTAATTTTTGCGTAATCTTTGATGAATTTTCTAAAAAAAGCCTGAAACTCCTAGGAAAGCTCTTATATTACGTAAGGTTTTTGGTTGTTTGAAGTCTAATATTGGCTGTATATTAGATTTTAGAGGCTCTATTCCTTCTGTCGAAACCTTGTGTCCCAATATTTCAATTTCTTTGTAAAAAAATTTACATTTTTTTGTATTGAGTTTCAGATTTGCTTTGTCTAGTTCATTTAAAACAGCTTCTAGATTGTGTAATTTCTCTTCAAAGGTCGGTGCAAATACTAAAGTGTCGTCTAAATATGATAAGCACTTTTTAAAAATGTGTTTTGCTAGTGTTTTGTTTAGGGCTTTCTGGAATATTGCGCTTGATACTTTAAGTCCCTGTGGTAATCTTGTATATCTTAACATTTTGTCTTGAGTTCTAATTGTTAATAATGGTTTACTTTATTCATGTACTTGTAATTGGAAAAAGGCGTTTTTTAAATCTAACTTTGTGAAATATTGTGAGTTGTTTAAACAGCTGAACATTAGTTGTAAACTTGGAATTGGAAAATTTTCATTCTTTATTTGTTCGTTTACTTTTCTGAAATCTGCTACTAATCTGTGCGAGTTATCTTGGTTTTTGACTATAAATGCTGGTGACGCGTATTCCGTAAAATTTGGACATTCTTCTAAAATTCCTGCCTTTACTAGGTCATCTAATTCGTGATTTAATAACTGTCTTTCCTGATTACTTTGGCGATATGGTGGTACGATAACTCCTGATGTTCCCTGAATTACTTGTATTTTTACTGGGTTAATTTTGGCTGGGCTTAGGTCTTTGACCTCCGTAGTAAAGATGTGTTTATATTTTTTTATTATTTCTGTCACTTGCCTGTGTTGTGTTTCTGTCAAGTTTTCACAAATTTGGAATTGTACTCCATTTTTGTCAGTTATTTGTTCCTTTTTTGAATTTTTGGGTAGAGTAGTTTGTGTGGGTGTCATGTTTTTGTTTACTGTATCATACATTTTTTTGTTTTCTTCATTCCTGTTTATGTGACCTATAAGTGTTCTTGGCAAAAGTATTTGGGATCGTCTTGATGCATTGTATATGTAAACATAATATTTATTTTCCTGTTGGGATATGTAGGCATGAATTTGTTTTTGTTCCCTTTCCGTTTCAAAATCCATTATTTCGCTATAATTTTCTATTTCTTGTACGCGTAAACTTTGCCCTGATGCTATTTTAATTTGTTCGTTTGATCTTATTTCGGGATGGTTTACTATGTTGTTATTTATTAATAATCGTATATTTTTTAAATTTTGGAGCCATGATTCATTCATTTCTATTTTACACTTTTGGTCATTTGAATATAGGGTAATATGTTTCTTATTGAAGTCTATTTTTGCTCTATTTTCTAGTAAGAAGTTATTGCCTAAAATGTGGTACACATACTGCTCATAGGCGCTAGAGGCGCATTAAGAAAGGATTTTAAAATATTTGGCCCTGAATGATTGAAACAACCCCAAAACAATAAATATTGTTTGTTATAGATATCAAAAACCATAAAGTCTAGGAACGTGAAATTTATTACACATGTTGCTCAGAAGGGCACTAAGAAAAAAATATTTTTTAGATATTTTGTCTTTACTGGTTGAAACAGTACCTAAAACAATAAATATTGTTTGTTATACTTTCCGTAAAGTCAGAAGGCTGAAATTTTGTACATTTATTTCTTGAAATACACATAAAACGTAAACCAGTTTTACATTTCGTTACGTGCTACTAAGGGGTGAAAATGTGATAACAACTTCTAAAAACAATAAATACCAATTGGAATTATTTAGTTAACGCT
>JAGFPH010001238.1:242067-254095 GCA_018207615.1 Philaenus spumarius | reverse complement strand
ATCACTTGCACGATAGAGTTTACAAGTTCATTTATCAACTATTGGATTCTAAACAACGTTGTTGACCCACTTTGGTAGTCGGGAGCAAAACAACATTAGAAGTAATAACATCACGTGACTCGGTCGAGATGTTATGATTGGCTGGATTTAAATTACATAAGTCATAGCTTGTGGACTGTCGGTCGACCTTTATCTATTCGATTCCTTTCGGAATTTGTAAATAATCCGCTTTAAAGACAACTAGGTTAGCTTGAATTTATTAGAGTGCGAAACGTTCAAAGTAAAATTTCACAGATATAATTCGTTTAGCGACGTGTGTTTCACCGTCGGCCTACTAATGGAAATAAAGCAAATATCGGTATTTATAAATAATTCGACCACGCAGCTGAACCGCTGACGTGAGTTGAGCAAATTTCCAAAGTTAAGTGTGTAGGCCTATGTTTTAGGGTTTCAACCAACAATTTGTGAAATAGGTCTATCCACGACGGTGCTGAATAGCTGGAAAATGCTTCGCACGCCATTCCGCATATTGGGAGTATCTTCAACACACAATGCATTGTGTGCTTACACGCCATTCCACATATTGGGAGTATCTTCAATACACAATGCATTGCGTGCTTCGCACGCCAACCCCATCGGCTTTGAACCACCACATGGCTGTGAACCAGGTACTTCTTAACAAAGGAAATAACATCCTACATTTATATTTGTAGAAAAAACTGAACAACAAATTCATTCTCATAGGAAAGATCTAAAAAAATAGTTACTTCCGGTCAAAAAACGTTCTTCCGATTGTTGGATTGTTTTGGCTAACGAACTCCTTCCTACAAATATAAATGTACAATGTTGTTCTGCACATTTTGTTTTTTTACGCGACCTTATAGCTCGCTTGGTTCCCCAAAATCGATCAAAACGTAAAATACCATAGAAGTACCCGGTTCAAAGCCTTGTGGCGGATTCTACCGTGGTGTTGGCGTGCGAAGCACGCAATGAATTGTGTATTGAAGATTCCCCCAATACGGGGGTTGGCGTACGAAGCACGCAATGCTTTGTGTGTTGAAGAGACTCTCAATATTCGGAATGGCGTGCGAAACACGCAATGAATTGTATTTTGAAAATACTCCCAATATGCATAATGGCGTGCGATACACGCAATGCTTTTTGTATTGAAGATACTCCCAATATGCGGAATGGCGTGCGAACCATTTTGCAGCTATTCAGCACCGTCGCGAATTGTCCTATTTCCCAAATTGTCGGTTGAAACCCTAAAACATAGGCCTATAACCTATAAACATAATTTTTGAAATTTGCACAACTCACGTCAGTGGTTCAGCTGCGTGGTCGAATTACTTCCTATTAATTTAGTGATGCAATTTTAAAACTCGGAATGTGACCAAAATAAAAGTGTAAATCAAATATTTAGATTCACAGTGACTTAGAACTTGATATTATCTTTTAAATTAAAAAAGAATAATCAAAATCGGTTAAGCATTAACTTTGGGAAGTGAGTGAATAAAAAGCGCGAATTTTTTTTAATATACAGATGTGCCAAGTTATAGAGTCTAGCTAGAACGTTCTCGAAGTCGATGCGATGGTCCAGCAAAGTCTGAAACTGTCTAGAACATTCTGGCCAGTCTCGGCGTCATCGGCATTAGATTTCAGCTGCTTTACCGACATTGTACAACCATATCTCCAAAACTAACCCCTTCAGTTGGAGGCCTACCATACTGTTTAACCCCTATGTAATGAGGCTACAGCGAAGCGCTCAGACAAATATACACACGCATATACAGGGTGTCCAGCTTCGACTGTCCGAAACTTCACGGGCGTATTTGTCTGCTAAAAACAAGCAAATATTGCAATACAACATGTGCCCTATCTCTATTCATTTGCTGTCTGTCAGTCTGTATTTTTACAAAATACTTACAATTTTTGGAAGTAGAAAAGATATTCGGCTCAAACTTTTTATACCTATTTGCTGGGTAACCTTTTATCACTGTACGAAAAATTAGAACATTATTTAAAATATTTTCAAAATGGCGGCTGTTTATCATTTGTAATATCAAATATCTCCAAAACCGCTAACTTTACAAAACATTTAACAGAGACAAAAAAGTTTCCTTTTTTAATGGCAAATACAATGGTGTTTTTATTTTGTCTGTAGCTCAAAGGCTAACAGAGATATTGACAAAAAAATGGAAAATGTATTTCTTGGTAATTGTTAACAATACCCAGAATTACTCTAGAAACAAAATATTTTAAAGTTATTATGAGCTAAACTAATAAGTTAGGCTATTTGCATAATGTTTCGAGAATTTTCTGAGCTGATTCCACTAGCAAAAAATAATAAACATGTTCATATATTAATAGGTGTGGAAATGCTTCGTTAGAGAGAGAGCTGGCGAAAGATTTCACCCATGTTTCAGATTACTCACAGAAACGAATCAATATTGAAATATGTAGGGTGTAACATTTAATTTAATTTACGTAAAATGAGCAGATAAATTTAATAAAATAGGTCAGAGTTCTGTAACTGCAGTAATTGTTGCGATATTTGACCCAAAACGCAAAATTCGGTCTTAATAAACCGCTAATACTTTTATTTGTAAACATGGTCACATTGTTGTTATTTCTCATTCGATTTTCTTCATTAAGCTACAGTTACATTTGTACTTAAAAGGTGGATATTTTATAATTCCGTAATTTATTTTTAAAGATTTGAGATTTGTGAGTAATCTGAAACACGGGTGAAATATTTCACCAGCTCTCTCTAACGAAACATGTTGTATTGCATTATTTGCTTGTTTTTAGCAGACAAATACGCCCGTGAAGTTTCTGACAGTCGAAGCTGGACACTCTGTATGTACTATACATCGTGATTCAGGAGAAACGGAAAAACTTTCAGAACGTGTTCTACTAGTGAAAATAAAGAGAAAAAACAGTTAATATAAACATAGGTTGAAATAGCTTCGTATTCCAGAAACACACAGATTCGTTTTTAAAGTTTACAAAACATTTCCCCTTTTAATAACAAACATAACGGGTTTTTAATAACAAACATGACGGGGTTTTAATTACAAACATAACGGGTTTTGAATTATTTTTTTAACTTAAAAGACAACCGAGTTATTGGCTAAAAACTAAACATTTTTTATATTATGGACAACCACCAAGGCATTTAAAAACAAAATCATTAAAAAAGGAAATGTTTTTTGACATTTTACATTACAAATTGTAAACTTTGGTTTTGTTTTTTTGTACTTGGGTAAAAGATGGCGTACCAATATGTATCCAAAACTTTCCGTCAATATATTCCCTTCATCCAAAGTACTAAGGGGCTCCGGAGCACCTAAAATTTTATGAAAAAATGTGTTTTTTTTTAATTGCTTATTATTGCCCTTTTATTGAGCTTTTACCTAAAACAAGCCTAAATTCATTATTATATCTCAACTCTAAGTGGGTAAAAATAAGTTCTTCGGTTCGTATGTCACATGAGAATAAGACAAATTTTATATCATATTCTTAACGATTTGATATGATTTATCCATTTTGAAAATAAAAAATCGCCGCCTAAGGTGGGAATTTTCATTTTGATAGGGATATTTAGCTTTTTCCGTAGCACCTAACCTGTTTATACAGTCTGATGATATTCAGCTGATGACAAACCTGCGTATGGGGCCGGTATGTATTAAATATGTAAGTAAAACATGTTTTCTGAAAGGAAATCATATATTTTATTCCCAAAAGGAACGTTTTATCGAAATCCATCTCACATAATGAACTGAAATTTTCAGGGGTTGTTTAATGCAGTATACTACAGGTTTTAAAGAGAGAATTTCGTAATATAAGTGATCATTTAAAAGTTGTGACTGAAAAATATGGCAAAATCTGGTCAAAATTCTATTGTTTTATAAAAATAATGACAAAATTTATTCAATTACTTGTATTGCAAAACGATCATGTTAAATTTTGTATTTAAGTAGTAGGCCTACTACTAACGCACTGATAAAATTTTACTAATTTTGATACAGTGGTTTCTCAGAAAATGTTCCTTAAATATTGTATTTTTAACGTTGCTGAAGTAGGGCGCTCCGGAGCCCCAAGTTTACAAAATTGTGGATAACTTGAATAAGAGGCCATTCCGAACCTATGTTAATATGAACTTTAGTCTTTATTTTATCTACTTGGACAAGTACTGAAAGTTTTTCCGTTTATTGATGAACCACAATGTGTACAGTTTAAATTATTGTAAGAAAATAATTAAACATGTTGTTATGGTTTCCTTTTCATTTCGATTGTTGTGGTGAAAAAAGGTAGACAATCAATAGGCGAAAGCAGATTTTGTTTAAAGAAACTTTCTTCATATTTTAAATTATTTTAGATGTTTCAAAACAAGCTGATTAATAAGGACAAATTTTATAGTACGATCTCTAAACTTTCCTTTGTATTTTGAGTTACTTTAAAAAAGTAATAAAAAATATGGCTTAAACTGCTTACAAGACTAATTATATGCTGATATAATCTTATTAGCGAATTTACATAGGAAAAATCAGCTATTGCAGTGACCCTTATGGTAAGACCCAAGGTTGGGAATAGTAAATGAGCACCGATCATAGTCTCCAGAACACATTTTGGGGTGTCAATAAAAATCATATATATGTGTATCCCTATATGTAGTGTATATATGTGTTCGCATTCTAGCGGCCGCATTTTAAGTCCAATTTAGTCCAAATTTGGTACACAAGTTGGCTGTATACGTCGCTCGTACGAGTTCGTTAGTAAAAAAATCCAACATCCAGAAGCACGTTTTTTGACCAGAAGTAACTATTTTTTTAGATCTTTCCTACTAGAATAAATGTTTTTTAGAGGTTTTTCTACGAATATAAATGTTGCATGTTATTGTGCACATTTTGTTTTTTTACACGACCTTATATCTCGCTTGGTTTCCTAAAAAATCGATCAAAACTTAAAATACCATAAAAGTACCAGGTTCAAAGCCATGTGGTAGATTTTACCACGGGGTTGGCGTGCAAAGCACGCAATGCATTTTGTATTGAAGATACTCCCAATATGGGGGTTGGCGTGCGAAGCACGTAATGCATTGTGTATTGAAAATGCTAAACATATGCGGAATGGCGTTTGGCAGCTATTCAGCAGCGTCAGCTATTCAGCAACTCTAAAACATAGGCCTATAAACTTAATTTTGGAAATTTGCTCAACTCACGTCAGCGGTTCAGCTGCGCGGTCGAACTATTCTACATAAAATTTGACAAGGTTGCATGGTCTGTTATCAAGTAGTTTTCACAAAACCGGTGTAAAAAAAAAAAATGTGTAAGCTTTAATTTGGAGGGATACCAACGATAATTATTATTATTTTCTGACTGAAAACCAATAATATGTCCGCAGAATGTTCTGCTCTAACAGTGTAAATTTTAACACGATATCTCTACTAACTTTTTGTCTAGTGGTAAAAACTGAAGTACTGTACATGGAAAACTGGAAAAACCCAATTTTCAGCTGTAAGTACGAAAGAAATGGATTTTGGAACTATTTTTAGATACAAAATTTTTCTTCCCTTCATACAAGGATCCATTTCCTGAAGTTTGTCAGGGGTTCCATTAGTTTGTATTAGTTATATAGTGGTGGTTTATAAAAGATACACTAATTTGAACGCTCAGTCCCCTCTTTAATAATATCTGATACACTTTTTCTACACAAAAATATTTTTAAAAGTAAAGTGATTATTTTAAGTTTTTATTATCAACTCATATAAAAGCGAGTGTACGTCCGTGAGTAACAATATAACATAACAGCTGATTTCACCCATCATATGTAAATACAATTCTAATGTAGATTATACTTTTGGGTTATGTTTACAACTTTAATCAATAATATAATGTCTTGTAAATTTATTTTTTTTAAATACGAATTATAGAACTAATGTATGATACATTAAAACTTTCTTTGTGGCTATAAACTGTATATAAATACAACCTTTTATCTTCAATATATTCGTGTATACAAATTTAAAGAAGAGAATTAGTTTCGGAAACATTCGTAAATCTTCGCATAACATATAAACATATTCAATTATAAATTTGTTTACTATAGTATTACTAACTTCTAAATCATTTGATCTATCAATATGAAATAGAAAGCAATTAAAAGATAATATTTTTATATTTCTTTAAGTATATAATAACGTATATAAATACAAAATTTAAAAAACATGCCTATAGTTTTATAATCCTTCCAGTTATACACCTTTACTGAGTTAAATATCCCCTCAGAATAGTTAGGTGGGTCTAGTAAAGTCTGTTGTTTTTAAATAGCACTTTTTAAATGATGTATTTCTGATGAGCATCTAATTAATCTGCTTGTGATTTTCACGGGGCTTACTAGTAGGAATATATCTGTGAGCTATCACGATTTAAAACTATGTAAAATGTTAGGTTGAGAAATACCAATGTTACTCACCGACTGGCAGGCAAACGAGTTCAACTAAACTGGTCCCATACGGTACTCTGTGAAACAAATAAAACAAAACTACTTAATGAAAAAGAATTTAAAAACGAAAATTCAAAATCTAAACGGTTATGATAAAACTACAATTTTTCTAGTTATTCTTCGACGGGGTTTGTATTTCCAATGTTGGCACCTTTACTCTTTTAAACGCATGGATGGAATTCATTCACCTGGAAAGTTTAACGTGGGAATTTCCGCGAGATTTCTTCAAGTAAAATACATTTCTCGTTCGGATATTTCCACCAGCATTGATGTCCCGTCGTCACCTCTACTTTACAATACAAACGTAACTCCGCATTTATTGTATGATGTTTAACGTTTTGAGGTCAACTTTATATTTTATACTTTTGAGTTTTGCTTTTGTAAATAAATAGACAGAGCCGAAACGTAGAAACGAAGTAAAAACACACAATGTTAAATAGAAGAATGTTGAAATTATCTTTTACGTGTAACGAATATTTAGTTCAACGTTTTGAAATTTCTTCAGACGACGTACAGTCTGGTAATGTGTCCGAAGGTTGAAGTAGAGAGGGGGTTTTCTGACGTCATCAGTACAACCTCAATAAACAAATATAGACCTCTGTTTGTCACCGTACGCCCTACGTTTGTCACTGTGAAAAAAGGCTCATATGAAATAGATAAAATACATTTTTCTTAGTGAACAGAACGTGTAAAAGTTTGTTCTTACTAGCTGACCCGTACTGCGTTGCCCGTGGTGGTTTGTATTTTCAGTCTTTTTAACGCAATTGTATTCTTTTTAAGTGTTCAGTCAGTGAGTGGTATTTAACTTTTATGTATATATATCTTAAATAATAAAAGCACTATTGTCATAATAATAAAAGATCTGAAATTATGATTTTAGTAACTTTAATCCCCCCAAACCCCTCCTAAAATTTCGAAATTTTTCATACCCTTTCTTAGTGAGCACCTATGGCCCTAGAGGAAGCTACATACCAAATTTCATTCCAATCCGTTCGGTAGTTTTGAAGAATGCGTGATTTAATAACTTTGATTCCCCAAACCCCCTACCCTAAAATTTCCAATTTTTTAAACCGTTTCTTAGCGAGCGCCTATGGCCCTAGAGGAAGCTACATACCAAATTTCATTCCAATCTGTTCGGTAATTTTGGAGAAATCGTGATTTAGTAATTTTTACCCCCCAAAAACCCCCTAAAAATTCCAATTTTTTAAAACCCTTTTTTAGTGAACACTTATGGCCCTAGAGGAAGCTAAATACCAAATTTCATTCCAATCCGTTCGGTAGTTTTGAAGAAATCATTTTTTAATAACTTTAATCCCCCCAAATCCCCCCTAAAATTTCAAATTTTTTCAAACCCTTCCTTAGTGAGCACCTATGGCCCTAGAGGAAGCCTCATACCAAATTTCATTTCAATCCGTTCGTTAGTTTTTGAGAAATCGTAATGAGTGAGTGAGTGAGAGAGTGAGTGGTATTTCGCTTTTATATATAAGGATTATTTATACATTTATTGAATTTTGTGTGTTTATATTATACACTTGAATATAATGTAGGATATATGATTGTTACCCTCTCACTAAAATTAGTCAGTAGCCCCTTCGTAATAAAGCAATTATCCTGTGGGCCCTGGGGTATGCTTTGAATTATTAAGAAGTTGGTTAATTTTGTACAACCAATACGGTCGTTCTGAAAATACTGCCAACTGGATTCATTCATCAATCACGGTCTGGAAATAACCGGGCACTTAAATTCCGCCTAATTTTAAACGACACCAAACGTTTGAGCACGTTCAATTATTCACTGGTGATAATTACGTCGCCATGGTGACCGCAACAATGATAAACGGAAACAATCAATAATAATTCCGAACCGCTCTTTGTTGACACGTACAAAACGCGATGCATTTTTAACTAAAACCAAAACGTGAATGGTGCAACAATACGAAATGTTTAATGAGGAAGTCTTTATCGTGTATTTGTTTGGCTTTGTAAACATACTGGTAATAGGATTGTTTGTTGGCTTGGAAAATGGTTTAGGAAATATTTATTTATTTCATGAAAAAATACAAAATTGTAATTAAACGAAATAAATAATACATCTATGGAATAGTGCCCACATAGATACGAGTCGTGCAAAACATAACTTTACGATACATATTTTTATTGACATTTTTTTTAACGTACAAAATAAGGTCAGACCTAGATATCCTTAACAAAAAATCAGAAGTAGAGCCCGTGAACAAAATTTTAAAGAGCGACTTATAAACATAACTTGTATGCACACTCCCAAGAATTGACGGAATCAGAATAATCCCTCCTACAACCATAAAGACGGTTTTTTTTTATAAGCTCTAACATCGTAATTTTGAAATAGTCTCAGGTTTATTGGAATATTACGGGAAAAGATCTGTGGTACGTAATATAAATAAGTGGTGGATACAGATCCATGCATTTTGTGAAACGCTCCTAAATGTGATTGCCCTATTCCATCTGTTTGAAAAATGTTTTGGTGTTGCTGAGATTAGAAGCAGCAGAGCCCATCACCATAGACTATCGCCGTAGCCGGTAAGGCCACAATAGCATTGCTAATTTAGTATATTTCAGATTGGGTATATACGTCCATAGGCTTAATCTGTTAATGTTAATACAATGTATAGTTTAATTAGTAATACCTCTGACATTTCAAAAAAATAAACTTTGTGCTTCCTCATTTCGTAAGTTGTGTTAAAAATGAAAATTGCGCTTCCTCCTTTCGTAAGTTGTGTTAATTAAAAAGTTTAAACGTTTCCCGTATGGTCATAATCACACAATTACATTTTTTTTTTAAATTTGAATGAATTCTGGAATTCGGATCTTTTAAAGTTTGCTGTTAGATTTATTTTTTACAAGATACCATGGGTGGCCCATTTAAAAAAGACACCACGGAAACAAATAACAGTATGCGGTAAATGCACAGTTCGTTCATAATTATTTTTTACCAGTTCAAATTACAGATATATGGATTTTAGTTTCACAGCATACAGACATGAGATAGGCCTATTTTACGTTCAGAAATACCGATAATTTTAATCAGAAATCAACGTTACGTTCGTCTGAAAATAATTTACTGAAACTGTGCCCGACTGTTTACGATTCATTCTGAAAATATAGTGTTTTATGGTCCCATAATGTTCAACGTTCATTCCAATAAACCAATCAGCTGCAGAATACTGTAATAACACAAATCACTTCCTCTGAACCATTAAATTTAAATTATTTATAGCTTCATGACGGCCTAGGCCGAGTTTAAACCTTGCATTAATAACACAGTGGACGGTATGCATAAATATGTTTTCTGTATCAATCAATTATTTTGTCCACATTTATAAAAATAAAATCATTTTAATTATTTATATTGGCTCTTCTAGTTACATTGACAACTTTTGTTTAATAACTTTCTCATAAAAATCATAATTAGTAGGAATTGCGTTTATTAGCGAATTTCCATAGGAAAAATGAGCTATTGCAGTTTCTCTTATGGTAAGACCCAAGGTCGGGAGTAGCAAATGAGTACCGATCATGGCCCCCAGAACAAGTTTTTTGGTGACCTTAAAAATCATATATATATATATTTATGAATACATGTGTTTGCACTCTAGCGGCCGCATTTTAAGTCCGATTTGGTCCAAATTTGGTACACATGTTGGTTGTCTACGTCGCTTGGACAAGTTCGTTAGCTAAAAAAATCCAACAAGTGGAAGAGCATTTTTTGACCGGAAGTGACTATGTTTTTAGATTTTTCCCACGAGAATGTATTTGTTTTTGAGTTTTTTCTAAAAATATAAATGTAGCATGTTATTCTGCACATTTTGGTTTTTTTACGCGACCTTATAGCTCGCTTGGTTTCCCCAAAATCGATCAAAACGTGAAATACCATAAAAGTACCCGCTTCAAAACCATGTGGTGGATTTTACCGTGGGGTTGGCGTGCGAAGCACGCTATGTTTCGTGAATTAAAGATACCCCCAATACGGGGGTTGGCGTGCGAAGCACGCAATGCATTGTGTATTGCAGATACTCCCAATATGCGGAATGGCGTGCGAAGCATTTGCAGCTATTCAGCACCGTCGTGAATAGACCTATTTCCCAAATTGTTGTATGAAATCTTAAAACATGGGCCTATAAACTTAATTTTGGAAATTTGCTCAACTCACGTCAGCGGTTCAGCTGCGTGGTCGAATTATTTTATGTTATTAAAACTTGTGCGGAGAACAATATTTATATTAAAACGTGTGTATGGTCTGCCATCACTTGCACGATAGAGTTTACAAGTTCATTTATCAACTATTGGATTCTAAACAACGTTGTTGACCCACTTTGGTAGTCGGGAGCAAAACAACATTAGAAGTAATAACATCACGTGACTCGGTCGAGATGTTATGATTGGCTGGATTTAAATTACATAAGTCATAGCTTGTGGACTGTCGGTCGACCTTTATCTATTCGATTCCTTTCGGAATTTGTAAATAATCCGCTTTAAAGACAACTAGGTTAGCTTGAATTTATTAGAGTGCGAAACGTTCAAAGTAAAATTTCACAGATATAATTCGTTTAGCGACGTGTGTTTCACCGTCGGCCTACTAATGGAAATAAAGCAAATATCGGTATTTATAAATAATTCGACCACGCAGCTGAACCGCTGACGTGAGTTGAGCAAATTTCCAAAGTTAAGTGTGTAGGCCTATGTTTTAGGGTTTCAACCAACAATTTGTGAAATAGGTCTATCCACGACGGTGCTGAATAGCTGGAAAATGCTTCGCACGCCATTCCGCATATTGGGAGTATCTTCAACACACAATGCATTGTGTGCTTACACGCCATTCCACATATTGGGAGTATCTTCAATACACAATGCATTGCGTGCTTCGCACGCCAACCCCATCGGCTTTGAACCACCACATGGCTGTGAACCAGGTACTTCTTAACAAAGGAAATAACATCCTACATTTATATTTGTAGAAAAAACTGAACAACAAATTCATTCTCATAGGAAAGATCTAAAAAAATAGTTACTTCCGGTCAAAAAACGTTCTTCCGATTGTTGGATTGTTTTGGCTAACGAACTCCTTCCTACAAATATAAATGTACAATGTTGTTCTGCACATTTTGTTTTTTTACGCGACCTTATAGCTCGCTTGGTTCCCCAAAATCGATCAAAACGTAAAATACCATAGAAGTACCCGGTTCAAAGCCTTGTGGCGGATTCTACCGTGGTGTTGGCGTGCGAAGCACGCAATGAATTGTGTATTGAAGATTCCCCCAATACGGGGGTTGGCGTACGAAGCACGCAATGCTTTGTGTGTTGAAGAGACTCTCAATATTCGGAATGGCGTGCGAAACACGCAATGAATTGTATTTTGAAAATACTCCCAATATGCATAATGGCGTGCGATACACGCAATGCTTTTTGTATTGAAGATACTCCCAATATGCGGAATGGCGTGCGAACCATTTTGCAGCTATTCAGCACCGTCGCGAATTGTCCTATTT
>JAGFPH010001238.1:210504-227262 GCA_018207615.1 Philaenus spumarius | reverse complement strand
ATATATATATATATATATATATATATCAAAAGTTATGTACATTTTTAAAATGTATTGTAAAATTTTGTTTTCAAAGTATATACGTTTTCAATGCTAAAAAATGCATAATAATAATTTATAAATAAAGTAATTTATCGTATCTTGATGTTTTTTTCACAGAATGTGTGTAATAAATAAAATATACTCTGTTAATCTTAATACGACTGCAATCAATATACATGTTAATTAACTGTTTCATTCATTTACTTCCAGATTGAAGGATTTGGTCACAAGTAAAAAAAGATAAGCATTATTCATGTGTAAGGAAGGAAATGCTTTTACTCCTAACTTTTGGTTGAAACAAACCCTTTTACGTCTAGCTTTTACTTTTAAAGGCTTTTACTCATCCATTTTAACACTTAACCTTACAACAGGTCACTTTTCAAGATTTCACCTATACTTGTAAAAGTTTTAAAATGGTATAAACAATGATAAAATATTCAACATTTTACAGGTTCAGTAATACAGGAAGTTGATCTTTATGAAACACAACAACGATAAAGTCCTGTATTATTTACTTGTAATACAGGTAAATCACCTGTAAATTGTTTTACAGGGAAAATTCATTATGAAACACCAACTTGTAATTTTTACCTGTAATACTGGAGTTTTGCCTGTATTACAGGACCTGTAACCTTTATGAAACGGGCCCCTCAGGTCTCTAAATTATAATATAATAGTATGTAATAGTATGTAATACAATACCTTATACCTTGTACATTGTAGATTATATTATTCGTTGACCAATCATAAAATAAATATTATACTTTGACAAGACGTGTGTTCCACTAATACTTAACATTCAACACTTTGGTCACAGTTCTCTGTTACCAGGATTTCCTGATTTCCGTGACAAATGCTCATTGTTTTGGCCTAGTATATAATCCTCAGAAAACGGAAAACGGTTCACTTCCTCCTCTGTTGTCAATATTGTATTGTGCTTCGAAACATGAGTCTAGATACAGGCAGAAAAATGTACAGGCAGAGAATCAACATTGAACTTGTAAGTTACAGTGTTGGATTGATTTTGTGTGTTATTTTTTTTTAAATAAATTTAGCACAATTTATTTATTTGTTTTTAATTAATAAGTTTTTGTTCAACAATAGGTTCTTAGCTTTTATATCGGTGACTAGTTACAAGCATAAGTGAAAAACAGTTACTTTCGGCGCGGTATTTTGAAAAATCCTTTATTGTATTTTTAAATTTCCAGAAGCTGTTTTTCCTCTTCACGTTGGCAACCCTGTCGACAGCCTCAGTTTGCAAAACGCCTGAGGTCGTGCACGACTTCAGCTTGGAGAAAGTAAGTGTTTCAACCACAGCTGTACTATATTAGAACGGGGATAATTTTATGTGAAATACTTTTGTGTTTGGGGAAACTAGCGATGGAAATTTTTCACCAGCTTCGTCGAAAATGCATAGATACAATTGTAAGACATTATTTTATATTTACTTCAAAGAACTATATATATCAACAAAATCAACTAGTATAAAAGCGAGAGTACGTCCGTACGAACATGCATACGTACGTACGTGACTAACTATATATAACAGCTTGGTTTCACCCATCATCTGTAACACAAGCGTAAATTATACTTTGGAGTTACAATATGTTTAGAACTTCAATCAATAATAATAATGTCTTGTGTAGTTGAATATTTTAATCAAGGGTTATATAACTAATGTAGGCTATAATACGTTATAAGATTTGATTTGAGGTCATAAAATGAATATAAATACAACATTTTATCATCACTATATTCAGTTATACAAATTTAAAGAACATGACAGAAATGACAATTCAAGGAAATGACGACTGAACTGTGACCTATACATATCTAATGTAAGACAGAGATCGAAATAGACATGTCCATTACTAATAATTTGAATCGTGTTATTCTTTGTAATTTCACTATTAATTTAAATAATCAATACTCAACATTTCAAACTAATTTTGATAAAGCAACTAAAGGAAACAGGTAATATGTAACAACAGATGTTTGACTTATAATACAGTAAACCTTTTGAATGCTTTTACCTAATCTAAAAAAACTGTTAGCTGTGAAGCATAATTACCTGATTCAATTTGCCTAATTGGTAGAAAATAAAAATGTTTTGGTTCACTGAAAGCCTAACCTTAAAGTTATTTAATGTTCATTGTTGGTTTCCAAGTCACAATTATATAATATATTGAGTAATAAATTTTATTACCTTTATGGTTCCGTCATGTGACTATGCGTTGTCTTGTTACAAAGACGCGTTTCGGAGTCGAAACTCCATCATCAGTATATCACTCCGTAGAGGTCGTCAAAACATTAAACTTTAACAAAAGACATAAAACACTACACACAAAAATAAATATGTACACTTTAACTTTGATTTAACCAACTTTCATACGTGCACGCAGTTTCATGGTCCGCGAACTACTGGGTATCACAGTCAGGTCAAAGTTATCAAGTCAATTGGGTTGGTCTTATCAGTTACTCAAATCTCATTGCCGTCTCGAATAATGAGACCGTATTAAAAGTACCATAGATTTTGTAAACAAAACTAATAATATAAAACTTTTACCACATTATAAAATGATATCCTTAGATATTGTAAATTTGTATACCAGCGTACCAATACAGGAGACTTTATCTATTTTAGAGGACCGCCTTACTGAATCTAACAAACTAGGACATAATGAAATACGTGAATTACTACTACTAATCAATGTGGTTTTAAAACAAAATTATTTTACTTTTTGCAATGATTTTTACACGCAGAATGAAGGCCTAGCTATGGGTTCGCCATTGTCTGGTTTATTGGCTGATATTTATCTTAACAACTTCGAAAACAAATTTGTACTATCTAAATTTAATAAATATAGTAAGGAAATAATTTATTATGCAAGATACGTTGATGACACATTCATTATGTTTAGCGGCACCTTAAGACAGGCAGATAACCTCAAGAAATTTTTGAACTCTATCAACCACAATTTACAATGGAAACAGATAATAAAATTAACTTCCTTGACGTAACCATAATAAAAATTATCAATAAATGTAAATACAAAATATTCAGGAAATTAACTACATCAGATATAACTATCCATGCACGTTCTTACCACCCATTTACACAAAAAATGGCGGCTTATAACAGTTTTGTACACCGTCTCGTATCAATACCACTCGATGTAACAGATTTCATGGAGGAGTTAAATGTCATTAAATATATCGCCCAGGCAAATAGTTACAGAAGCCAAATGATCGACAAATTATTGGAAAAACATAGGAAGGCAAAAATAGCGAAAAAATGTAACGCTATACAGACTAAAGCTGATAAAAAGAAATTTGTCCAGCAGTTCTCAATTGATGCGATTTCAAAGAAACAGCAATTAATTTTTATTATATAGATTAGTCTGCCCATTATGTTGTTATTTTTTAACCAATTTGTTTAAACGAAGAGTAATTTTAAACACTTTGCTCAGCAGATTTACTGAAAGTATAAACATCGAAATCACCGCTGTATTTTTAGAATAACTGACTTTTAAAAACATTTTTTGCAAAAAACGTAGAACGTTCCCGTACTGCCCTTGTTATGACGTCACTGCAGTAATGCCTGCTCCATTCCCACCGCATGATAATTTCAATTTCTTATCAAAGCTGTACAATTTTTATGGTGACCTCTTCTTTATTTAGTTTTAGTATTGACACTACACAAAGCAATAAGTAGACAGCAAAAAAAAGATGTAAGAAGAATACAGGGTTACAATAAAACTAACTAATTTGTAGGTAATAAACCGTTGTAGTGTACTAGTGTTAGCATACTTTTAATTTGATTCTCCGAAACATTTCTGAAAACTAAATACGAAATTGAACAAAATGTGTCACATAATTGAAAATAATTATTGTATTTATTACAATAAACCACCGAAACTTGAATGACATACTGCAGTTTAATAAAACATGTGTAATACTTATAAAATAAAACACATAAAACGTAAAAATACTTACACATAATGAGTAGCTTATATGCAGATATTCACATTGACATAATGATTACTGCTGACATAAAATATATTTGTTTAGATAAAACTGCTTTATAGAAATGTTCCTTCCCTAAGCCTTAGGGAATAGTTAATTTAATAGTTGAATATAAACAATTGAACTATTTTCATTTAAATTTACAATGTGCAATTTAATTTAGTATAGAAGTTTAATTTAAAATTATGTTTAATTTTTTATTTTTGACATCAATAATTTTATTACTCTGGGTTTAAATTTGATTCTAATTATTTGTATATTATTTATTTATTTCTAATTATTCTGGCAATTTTAAGTGAATTTTGCTAGTGAAGATTTTTTTACATTTTAACTTAAAGCTGCAGACGAAATTACTTGAGGACCTTGGTAACTTTTCAACATAAAGTAATCTCGCTTGCAACTCTTACATTAAATAAATAATATTTTTTAATGTTTATTTTAATTTGAAGATGAGTACTTAAAATTTGTTGTTTTGAAATTTTAAGTTATCAATAATTGCCGGTACTCTAAGTTTAAATCTTATTATTATTTATATATTATATATTTATTTATTTATATCTCATCATTCTGAAAATGTTTGTTTTAATGTATTTCGTTAGTAAAGGTGTTTCTTGGAATATTCAAGTAACGCTGCAGACAATATTACTTGATAATCTTGGTAGCATTTCATAAAGTAATCTCGTCTGCAACGTAACATTAAATAAATAAATACCTTGCTAAAACGGTCTGCTAGTAACTTGACCGCAACGCAACAACATAATATATTACCAAATTAATAGTTTCAGTAATTTCGTGCAACGTTATATCAAAAAATATCACGTGAGCGCTAAGGCGAACTGCTTGCGCGGCGCGTCATGGCACCGCAGTGGGGTCGCGGGGGGGGGGGGGGAACATCAACGAAGTGGACCAGCCCTTGTATTCTATAGCCCTGCCATAGGGGCCCGGAAGGCGGCGCAAAAAACCATCCATTGGAAGTCTTAAATTTAAATGAATTTCATATTTGTGCAAAAAATTTCGAAAAAAGCAAGTTCGTTTTACGTTATACAAACAGTATGGCGTAGTAATCTGTCGCAAACCTGTGCCAAAAACGTAGACCATAAAAGGGCCCACGTTACCGGCCGGAAGGCGGTGCAAAATCTTAGTATAAGAAAAACTCAAATCTATCTCATATCTGTGCAAAAAACGTGCGTCAGAAGTTAGTTCAGGTAAAGTTAGTTAAACAATAACGATGTTGCCATATGTCGCAAGTCGGTGCAAGTGGCGTGCTATTTTGTTCGTCGGTTGAATGAATGTGTTTTTCTAATACATGTATTGATGTTCAGTTTGCAGGTACGTGGTATCTGATGCACTTGTATTCGCCTAATGGGATACACGAAAGAGATCTTACCAACAACTACGCATGCCCTTTCATGAAGTTTAGTTTAGTGAATCAAAGAGGGTGGTACACTTTCACATCGTCGCATGAAACGCAGAAGTAATAACAAGTATTTGTGTTTATTATTATTATGATTAAGTATGACATAGTTTTAAGTCAAAACATTAAGTTATGTCAAATACCAAACTGTATGCAAAAGTAAAATAGTTCCATTGTCTTTCAAATTTCAAACACATCCATGAAAAATTTGTGTTAGGAACTTTAACACGTTCACTGCTACGCAAATTTCGTATTTCCTATGCTAGGAGCTGACCTTTTATTTTTTATATTCTTAGCCTAAATGAGTAGAAATTACTTTATTAGCGAATTTCCATAGGAAAAATGAGCTATTGCAGTGGACCTTATGGTCGGGAGTAGCAAATGAGCACCGATCATGGTCCCCAGAACACGTTTTGGGGTGTAAAAAAATGCACATATATATATATATATATGTATATATGTGTTCGCACTCTAGCGGCCGCATTTTAAGTCCGATTTGGTCCAAATTTGGTACACGTGTTGGTTGTCTATGTGGCTCGGACGAGTTCGTTAGCCAAAAAAAGTCCAACAACCGGAAGTACGTTTTTTGACCGGAAGTAACTATTTTTTGAGATTTTTACTACGAGAATGAAAATTTTTTAGAGTTTTTTCTAACAATATAAATGTAGGATGTTATTCTGCGCATTTTGTGTTTTTACGCGACCTTATAGCTCGCTTGGTTCCCCCAAAATCGACAAAAACGTAAAATACCATAAAAGTACCCAGTTCAAAGCCAAGTGATGCAAACTCGCGAGACCACTAGAAGGAAACAAATTCTACTAATATATTGCGTACACACAGACAGCTGTTCAACGCTTCGTGAGTAGACCTATTTCCCAAATTGTTGGTTGAAACCCTAAATCATAGGCATATAAACGTAATTTTGGAAATTTGCTCAACTCACGTCAGCGGTCCAGCTGCGTGGCCGATTTATTTTTTTATTTTTGAACCTTTCTACGTAATAGCACTAATATTTTAAAGCAGACGCACATGTGCGTCCATAGCACACAGGCTGAAAATTTGCGTGCGAAGCATGCAATGCTCTGGTTATTGAAAATTCTGCCAACACGGGGGTCGGCGTGCGAAGCACGCATTATACTGTATTGAAAATACTCCCAATACGGGTTTTGGCGTGCGAAGCAAGCAATGCATTGTGTATTGAAACTTCTCCCAATACGGTGGTTGGCGTGCGAAGCACGCACTGTACTGTGTATTTAAAATACTCCCAATACGGTATTGGCGTGCGAAGCAAGCAATGCATTGTGTATTGAAAATACTCCCAAAACGGGAGTTGTCGTGCGAAGCACGCAATGCATTGTGTATTGAAAATACTCAAGGGGTTGGCGTACGAAGCACGCAATGCATTGTGTATTGAAAATACTCCCAATACGGGGGTTGGCGTGTGATATTGGCAAGAGCTGCTTTATGACACCTGCAGCGGAAAAACCTTCCTTTGCGAGTCTGTATATTTGCCCATTTTGCTTGGATTTCAGCTATTACTACACTAAATTTTCTAAAAACGGAAATTAAAATCTCTTATGGCAATTTAACATGGGGTAACATTTTAAGCCTATTACGAGTGATATCTGGAGTTCTATTGGGCCGATTGACATGCAATTTGTATTAAATGAAAGGTAATTAACTCTACATTTGCCCATTTGCCTTAAAATTTTACTATTCCTTCATTTAATATTTCAAAAATGGAATTTAAAATATTTTCTATTCATTAACATTGTTTTTACTGATCAACTGAATAGCACAGATCAGCTGATTAACAGCACATGTTTTATTATCATCTGGAGTTCTATTGGACAGATATAATAGCACAGATCAGCTGTTTATAACAGCACATGTTATATTATCATAACATGGTTTGTTTATATTGCAATTTACTTTATTGAAGTAGGTAATGTTTAATTTTGCTGTTGCAGTAATTAAATGGGAGAACTACCCTTAAAATTAAATAATAATTAAAATGGGATAGCTACCCATATAAAATTGCATTACCATTAAACTAGTTAACCAAGTTTAACCATTATTAGGTTAAGTTTAATTTTGCTGTTGCTTGATGTATTCTATTGAAGTAGGTTACGTTTGATTCACATATATTTCTTGAATGTATTTACATTCATTACCATAGCAACCAATTGAATAAAATAACAGATAAAACAGTTGAATTCGGATGTCCAGCTTTAAGTTAGGCCTAGACTGAAATAACAAATGTTTCAACACACAAACCAATTAAAACTTGCGTTATGGAATTTAAAAAAAAACTATGTTACATCCTAATTAAAAATAAATAAGACATATTATAATTTAGTAGTAGGCCTATTTATAATATAAGGTAATTGATAGTGAGTAACCAATATTAATAGCTGATTTCAAAATATGAAACAATTATTTGTATCTCTAACTCTTATAATAGGTTTTTATTAAAGTGTAGACTTGAGCCTTGCTGGCTATTTTAACCTTTATTATAACTGATGTTATAAAATATATGAAATAATTTAATGAAGTAATTTAATTAATTTAACCCTTGCTGAGGAAGCGTGTGAGCAGGTAATGTATTACAAATTTAAAAAAATAATAATAAATAACAACACTGTAGGCTGCAAAAAGAATTGAGATTGTTTTCAATGTCGCATGCGAGGTATTCAGTCTATTAATGCATAAATGCAGTAAAACCGTACAAGTGAGATAACACCGACCAATATCTGGAGGATCAGATAAGCTCAGTGGTAGAGAGTTGTCGGGGCGAAGGTCCTGGGTTCAAATCCCGGTCTTGGTCCGTGTTTTTTCACTTGTAATTTAATTAATTTAACCCTTGCTGAGGAAGAGTGTAAGCAGGTAATTTATTACAATTTTTTTTTAAATAATATATTTTTAGAAGGTTGGTTGGCGTGTGGAGCACGCAGGGGTCTCCCCTAGTCTTATGCTATTTACAAGAAATATAACCTAGAATGTTTTTTTTTTTAATAAACGCACTAATTTACTTCCACTTTTTAACGCATTTATTGTTTTTCTTTCAGTAACAACAATCTTATAATAAACGAACAGTATTTTCTGCCAAATCCATCTGAAGGCCACATGATATTTTGGCCTGGTAAGTATAACCTATTGTGAGAGAGGAGAGGTGATTGTATCTTCTTCTTCTATCTGTATAGTTATTATAAATAATCCAAATACCACTCACTTACTCATCACGAAATCTCAAAAACCACCGAATGGATTTTATTGAAATTTAATATGTTGGTTACTTTAAGAGCCTTAAGTGCTCTCTAAGAAAGTTTTCAAAAAATCTAAATTTTAGGGGAGGGGGGTTAAAGTTACTAAAAAACCCATAAGAAATACATAGTGTAATATATTTATTGATATTTTTATATATATTTCTTTTTTTTTTTTTTTTTTATAACATTTCACTTTGATTTGTCTATCCGTGAAAAGCCGGATCGGGCCAGGTAGTATATTATGTATCTGTGTTTGCGAGCTTCTGTAAGTTTGTATTTATTTTAATTATTGGATGACCTAATAATTCAAAGAATGAACGAGTGAATGGATAGGTGAGAAAGATTGAAAAAGGAGAACAGATGGTGAGAGAGAGAGAAGGAAAATATTTTCCATCACTTTCCACAAAAGTTTGGATCCGCTTTAGTTTTTCTGTAAAGTGTACGAGTACCCTTAATAAAAGGTTATTAATATTTTTTTTTTTTACAATTTTTTTATTTTTTTTTTTTTAAATTACCACTAGAATTTTAAAATGCTTTATAGCAAACAATTTGACTATATTATTACTAGATCACTAGAAATAGATTTTGAAACAATTGTTTTCTATAATTTAAAGTCTTTCTGAATTATATTTAGAAGGAGTGCTTGATGTGGTTTGTACGGACTACAAGAGCTGGGCTGTTACCTACAACTGTGATGAAACGTGTGGTAAGTACCTAGTGGCTGCTGCAACCCTACCAAAATCTACAAGTAAATACATGATTTCCTGGACTTGAATAAAATAAAACAAAACCACAATTTGTTTTGGGATGTGATATTTAAAAAACAATATAGTTAAATTCATTTAGAATATTTTGGTTTTAGGTTAATTTTGGTTTAATAATAATTCGACCACGCAGCTGGACCGCTGACGTGAGATGAACAAATTTCCAAAATTATGTTTATAATATGCCTATGTTTTAGGGTTCCAACCAAAAATTTGGGAAATAGGTCTACTCACGAAAGCGTTGAACAGCTGTCTGTGTGTACGCAATATATTAGTAGAATGTTTTCAAATAGTGGCCTCGCGAGTTTGCACCACTTGGCTTCGAACCGGGTACTTTTATGGTATTTTACGTTTTGGACGATTTTGGGGGAGCCAAGCGAGCTATAAGGTCGCTTAAAAAAACAAATGTGCAGAATAACATCCTACATTTATATTTTTAGAAAAAACTCTAACAAACTTCATTCTCGTAGTAGAAATCTCAAAACATAGTTACTTCCGGCCAAAAAACGTACTTCCGGTTGTTGGATTTTTTTGGCTAACGAATTCATC
This sequence comes from Philaenus spumarius, assembly GCA_018207615.1. Lineage (NCBI taxonomy): Eukaryota > Metazoa > Arthropoda > Insecta > Hemiptera > Aphrophoridae > Philaenus > Philaenus spumarius. The sequence continues at coordinate 217,201 of JAGFPH010001238.1, read as the reverse complement.
CGAGCGACATAGACAACCAACATGTGTACGAAATTTGGACCAATTCGGACTTAAAATGAGGACTCAATTCATATATATGAATTTTAATGACACCCCAAAACGTGTTCTGGGGACCATGATTGGTGCTCATTCGCTACTCCCGACCTTGGGTCTCAAGATAAGGGCCACTGCAATAGCTCATTTTTCCTATGGAAATTCGCTAATAAACATTGTAGGTTAACAGCCCTGTATCGTTTTTCAATCAATGTTGCAAGATCTATATCAAAGCCCACTAAAGAATACCGTTGCGAGGCGGCCAATAGGATGGGCTCGCAGCGTTGCCATATTTTTACTAGCCTCGAACACTCCTGGTATTTACCACTCGAGCCTTGATCGCACAATTTAAAGAAGTATAAATGCGTTGAGTCAGCCGCAGTCAGTTAGAAGCGTGGGAAGAACGTGACAACGTCGCACTACGGCGATTGGAGCGTTCAAGGTCTCGGTGTACACAAGCCCGTCCCTCAACGGTATTCTTTAGTGGGCTTTGATAGCATCACCAATTACTAAAACGGGCAGTGTTGCCAATCATATCATCAATAATGACAAATTGACAGTATAGCAGATTTGTTAACTATAATGGCGAAAGTTGTCAACAATAAAGCTGACAGTGTTGCCAAATCTTTCAACAACAATGACGGTAGCTTACTGTCAGTGTTTCCAGATCTATCATCAATAATAAAACTGACAGTGTTGTCAAATCTTTCAAAATAATAAAGCTGACAGTGTTGCCAAATCCTTCAACAACATTGACGAGCTTACTGACATCGACATTTTCCACTTTTTAAATGGTGTAATGTTTCCTCACTTCATTTAAAATTGTATATCCTTATCAGAATTTATTAGTTTGGTTTCTTTCTGATACGAGAATAAAACACCCCCAGTATATACAAATTCAAAATTTTATAATTAATGACGTCATTTTGAAACGTTACTAAGTCAAACGTGTTTACTTAAAACACCATTAAAATGATTTAACCTGTGTTTAGGTTTGCAGTTTCTTCAAAACCCATCCACACGCCACAAAATGTGTATTGAAAACACAATTTTCCTGTGATTCTCTGCGGGCGAAACTGTCAAGTGTCTGAATTGAAATTTGATTGCTAAACCCACAGCACTATGTTTGGGTCACTCAATTATGTTTAATAAATGTGTACTTAAGATTTAAACTCAATGTGTAACCAAGTTTAAAATAAAAATGGCGGAATGTAAAGCAAGTGTTAGGAACTTGCTATTTAGAGTCTTAGGCTCGGTGTGGTTATGGTTTTCATATTTTACTTGTTTTAATGATATTATTTTAACGTTTTACAGAATTTATCAGTATTATGGCTAGAGACAGGAAACCGGAATACTACAAGAATATAATGGAGAACGAAGAAGTAATCGATTGTCTGAAAAAGCATTTTGACACAGATATCGCAGGAGGCTATCAGCTGGGGCAAACGAATTGTCCTGGAAATTAACAACCATTGATTGACAAAAATAAAAATACCTAAACATTTCAATAAAATATAGAAATCAAAATATAAAAATTGTATTTATTTATATTTGATGAAGAAGACAATTGCGTGCTTCGCACGCCAACCGACCATATTATTTGTTTTATTTCTTCGAATCAAAGCTCCAAAGATAAAGGCAATTAATATTAAATAAACAGAGCATATTAAGTTTAGAATTTAACAGTGGCTATAATAAAGAACCAGTGTCACACTTAGTCTCATCTAAAAACGACAACCTGACCTGACGTTAAGGGTCTGCTGAAGTGGCGGCCATCTTGGATTGTTATCCCGTAAGAGCAATGTTAAATTTCAAACCATTTGTTTCGTTTACTTTTTATCATAAAATTGTTTGCAAGGTCTCATTATAAGCACAGTCACAATACGCATCCGTTTTGCAATTTACATTTTTTTAAATGCTTTTGATTTGTTATGTAAATGAAATTTTTTAAATACAAAGTTTGAATTTTTTTCCAAACACAATAAAAAATTAATAATGAAAAATAATTTGCAAGCCGGATCCGAAATTTTATAAAGAATATTCAGCTTTTTTTCAACACTCAATTACAAAAGATAAACTTAGAAAATGGTTTGAAATGAGGCAATGTCAAAGCGTTCAGCTGCAAGAAATTTGCACTGTTTAGGTAGGGATACAGTGAGAAGCGGTTGCGTTTCCGGTTGCTTTCCCGTTTACTGGAGCAGACCCTTAAGAATTACGTTTCAATGTATGAAATCAGCTGTTAATGGAAATTCCTTGAGAAACCAAGAATCTTGTAAACTTAAAAGATCAACATTTTCCTGCTGAGTACACCGAAAAGTCTGTAAACAACCTTAGACTATGGTGTACTCTACTATGGCGGGCTATGCTATGGCGGACTCTGTAGGAACAACAGTATTATGATATAGGCTACCAATACTATTAAAAGTCTAAAGTACTGTTTATAAGATGTTCAACAAACGAAACAATACCCACCTCTCAATGCTATCGCTGCACAGCGGAGCCCTTACAGTGGTGGGGGTAACTGGAGAGCGCCGGCTCGTTCTCGCAGCACGAAGCCACTCTTAGTACATATCTATGCGTTGGACGCAACAAACAAAGGGTGGAGACCCCTCTTTACTTCCCCTCTCGGACACTTTCCCGGAGTGAGGTGTCTGTACTGCGTGTGATTTCATTACCATGTAACCAGGAAATGTACTCGCTGCCTGACTTTTGGGCCCGCCTGTACTCGGTTCGGGTTGGTTGTGGTGGAACACCAATTTTCTTGAAGTTTTTAAGGTATTCCACCCCAACAACGTCTGGAGCTCGGTAGTTGATAAATTGTAAATTTGTTTGAAAACTCTGTTAAAACAGTTTAGTCTTGTGTTTAAGTTGGAAGAGAGCGGGTCCGCATTTTAAACAAGTCAAAGTTGAAAAACACGTTCCCAACCGTCTACAAGTAAAGTATGTAAATAAAAGAACGGATCTTAGTCCCTCGTGTATGTCGGTGAATACCAATGCCCTGGCCGTGCAGTCTCAATCACTGAGGAACTGATGGCAACACTATATTAGGATATATCGATACGTTGAATCCCGAAATAGCTATGATATCGATATATTTTATGCCAAATTATCGAAAACTTCACATTAATTAAACTTTAATCTGTAGGGATTACAATAATTTAGTCGACGTTATTAGCGAATTTAGGCAGAAATAAACTGTACCAGATAACTGCGACATACTTTCTCCCAGTTGAAACTTTATACCTTCCCAATAGTAGCATAGGAGGTGGATATTTAGAATTGCAAAAGTAGGACATACCATGGAAAATATTAGATGCATGTGACACACTTCCATTTTGTATTATATTATTATTATTATTATTAGTATTTAAACTATTCGATCGATTTCGAACAAATTTGCACCAAACTATGTCAATTAGGCCTGTATAGATGCACGAAAAAAGGTTTTGAAAAACAATTCCCTTTTTGGCCAAAAGTCCTCAAAAATCTATTATTATTACCTAAACGAGAATTTTTAGAAAGATGTGTTTTTTTTTTTGCATATGGTAGGGTAAATTAAGGGCTACAAATAAACCAAATTTTATCAAAATCATTTGAACGGTTTTTGAGAAATTTTGATATTTCTCGTTTTTTTGCCATTTTTAGGGGGGTAAAAATCACAAATTTGCAAAAATGAAAAAAAAAAAATACCTGGAGATATTCCAGAACTACACCTACATACCAAATGTCATCAAAATCGGACCGTTGGTATGGTCTCCAGCTCTGTACACATCCTAACAGACACACAGACGCACGGACAGACATCACTAAAAAAACACTTTTTTTGGGTTCAGGGAGCACCAAAACAAATAATTCCACAAAAAATATTTTTGGGTTCAGGGAGCACCAACACAGATAATTCCACTAAACATTTTTTGGGGGTTCAGGGAGCACCAAAACACATAATTCACATAAAACACATTGTGTTTTGAAAATACTTCCAATACGGGGGTTGGCGTGCGAAGCACGCATTGCAGTGGTGTATTGAAAATATTCAAAATACTGTGGTTGGCGTGCAAGGGGACGCAATGTATTGTTTATTGAAAATACCCCCAACACGGGGGTTGGCGTGCGAAGCACGCAATGCATGTGTATTGAAAATACACTCAAGACGGTGGTTGGCGTTCGAAGCACGCAATGCATTGTATATTGAAGATACTCCTAACACGGTGGTTGGCGTGCGAAGCACGCAATGCATTGTGTATTGAAAATACTCCAAATACGGGAATTGGCGTGCGAAGCACGCTTTGCACTGTATATTGAAAATACTCCCAAGACGGAAGTTTTCGTGCGAAGCACGCATTGCACTGTGCATTTAATATTCTTCCAATACCGTTGGCGTGCGAAGCACGCATTGCTTTGTGTATTGAAAATTCTCCCTATACGGCTGTTTCAATGCAAAGCACGCAATGCATTGTGTTTTGAAAATACTCTCAAGACGGGGTTTGGCGTGCGAAGCACGCATTGCACTGTGTATTTAAAATTCTCCCAATACGGGGGTTGGCGTGCGAAGCACGAATTGCACTGTGTATTTAAAATACTTCCAACACGGTTGTTGGCGTGCGAAGCATGCAATGCTTTCTGTATTGAAAATTCTCCCAGTACGGTGGTTGGCGTGCGAAGCACGCAATGCTGTATATTGAAAATACTCCCAACACGGGGGTTGGCGTGCGAAACACGCAATGCACTGTGTGTTGAAAATTCTCCCAATACCGTTGGCTTGCGAAGCACGCAAAGCATTGTGTATTGAAAATTCTCCCAATACCGTTGGCGTGCGAAGCACGCAATGCATTGTGTATTGCAATACAAAACGGTATGATTTCGTACCGCCCGCATGAGGCGTGGAGCGCGCCTGGTACGTTTTCATACCGGCGGCAGTGAACGCGTTAAGCTAAGAAAGAATCTCAAGCAAGTTTACTTAATGATGGATTGAATCAGTTCTAGTAAACCACGTTTACCAACTTTACGCACGTCACTCTGCTCTGAACGACTTGGGCAAACTTTGACGTCGCCGAGAACAAACTTCCTGTGTCAGGAAAACCGGCAACACTGGAGAAGCAGTTGTTTATGCACCGAAGTTTGTGTCGCTTCCCGTTCTACTGTGAGATTGTTTTAAAGCAATTTTAAACTTTTTAAATTATTTAGTAAACTTTCTAAAACTAGTAGATAAATAAGAGTTGACTTTCCCGAAGTTACATTTGAGTGCAAGTGGGATTGAGAATGCTACAGTTGTTGTAATTGGCTGTAATTGTTTCTAAAAAATTGAGGTTATAAACTTAGATTATGAACGCAACCTTTGCACCTAAAATTACTTTCCAAGCTATTATCCAACAGAAATGCAATTCATTACATAGGATTTTTACATACATAGTCGTTTAGTATCCTTTTCAACCTTGTATCTTTCCAATGCTTCGAGTGCTTACCGGGACAGCGTCGTATGTGGTCGATCACCACGAGTTTAAGCAGTACGGGCGTGTAAATGTGTTTTATTTTTACTTTCTCCCCCTATACCATAGTATATGGAGAAAGTATTGTATTCGTCAAAATTTTCGAGTTTGAGTTTTTGGTGGAAATATCCGTTTTGGGCCCCCTGAAGCTAAAAAAAGTGGTTTTCGGAGTGATGTCTGGGTGTGTGTCTGTATGTGTGGATGTATGTGTGGATGTTATCAGACCTAGAGCCTAAACCAGTCGTCCGATTTTGATGAAATTTGGTATAGAGGTACTAATCCACGGTATCTCCAGGCGTTTTTTTTTCATTTTTGTGAATTTTTTATTTTTAAGGGTAATTTTCCCATAAAACCCCTTAAAATAACGGAAAAATCAACTTTTCTCAAAAACGGCTCTAACGATTTTGATTAAAATTGTATAGTTTATTAAAGACCTAAAGTAATATAAACTGTAAAATTTTAATCAAAATCGTTCCAGCCGTTTTTGATAAAAGTTGGTTTTTCCGTTATTTTATGGATTTTTATGGGAAAACAACTTTAATACAAAATCACCTAGCCTACCCCACCCTACAAGTGACCGTGAATCTGTTTAATAATTTAAATATGTTTGTGAGAAAGTATGTGCCAGTTCCTGGTACCGTTTATTATTTATTATGTAGGCCCTAATCGTTGTGTTAGTTATGTGTAAGTGATGAAGGGAAACTTTAAAATGGCTGAATAGCCGAAACGGCAGTGGTTTAGCGACGAATAGGAATATTAAAGACGGTATAAGTTACAAATCTTATAATAATTTATAGAAATTTATGTTTCCCGCTATTGACGAAAAATAGACGAAAAGCTTCAAATTAATTTTTTCGTTATACAAATTTATTAATAACACTTTCATATGAAAGTGCATACGGTTCCTAACGAAAGCGCTATCTATTAACAATCTGTTTAACTAACAAGACAGCTGTTAGTTACACATGGTTTACATTCTATATGCAAGTGTAATCTACCTCGCAAATCAATCAAATTAAATCAACGTAAAGCGTTATAAAATCGTTATAAACTATCTCTTATATAAAATGCAATGTCCTGACTGATGATCAACGCAGAGCCGATTCTATTAAAGCTAGAGACTTGAAATTTAGAAGGTACATCCGTCCAATAATGTAGAGGCGTACTAAGAAAGGATT
>JAGFPH010001238.1:191700-205504 GCA_018207615.1 Philaenus spumarius | reverse complement strand
AAAATACAAATATTTGCTTCAAAGTATGAAATCAGCTGTTAATGGAAATATTGGAGCAAACAGTCATTTTATTCAATTGGTCGCTGTGGTAATGAATGTAAATACATGTGTTGGTTCATCATCCTAGGTCTAACCTTAAATTTTTCCGACTAAATTAACAAATATTGAAACACAAAATGTTTTTATTAAAATGAATTATAGCCTATGTTAATCAGTGATAGTGTATATCGTAGATCAACATTTCTTGGGAATCGTTGAAACCTTACTCGTAAAAAGCTGTCTTTTTTGTTTGAGTTACCGCAGCCAAACACGGCACAAAAAGGCATTATAATTAATGGTTATATTAATTATAAGAAATGTTATTACAATAATACACTATGTTGCCTATAATTAATAACATAATTTGACGTCAAAAAAGCTTGAAGGTCGTACAGGTTTCGGCGATAAATATGGCAAAGGTGTCTAGATTGGAGCTCCGACTGTAGCACTCTACGTCACAGGTAGGCTGGAGTGGAGGGAGAAGCTGCGCATGCACACACCTTCTTTAATACGCCTTGGCTCATATATACATACGGTTAATGGTAACAGCAACTTGCAATAGGCTGTGATCTTACTATATTTTAACATTCAACCCATCGGCCTGAAGTACTAAATCTGTTTAACTTTTTCACGGAAAATGCTATACTAATCATTTACCAACAAAACTGCATGATATATTTACAGGTAAATCTGACTTTTAAACACTATTAAATAACAATAAGGTTTAAGCACACATTTCAAAGAGCATAGACAATTTGTCGGACGCTATCTTACTGCCAATTTTACTGCGATTTTTGGTTAAAACAATATAAATCAAATAAATAACTAAAGCTACCTTTAATAAAATAATAGTAGGCTATTCGTACCTGGCTACAACCAATAAGAATAAATTATCCAGGCCAACATACCTCGTATAACGATTTCTATACAAAATATTTTTGTAATAGAAGCGAAATGTTTACGATAAACACACTTTACGCACAAATACACCATTAATAAAATCACAATCATTACACGCATTACATAACCTACAAACACCGATACCGGCTTGCCGGCTTCGTTTAATGTAATCTGATTGTTGTTGAAGAAGAACTGTTGCGTAGCTAAATTCAATATTCAAGTATTCTAAAGATAAGGTATCAAACAGGCTGTGGCTGTGACGTCATCGATGCTACGTGAATGAATGTTTTCCCATTCTGCTTTTTCTTGCTCCACTTATTTTTTGCTACATAACTTGGGTACAATATACAAGACGCCTAATCGTCATATTTCTGCAGAGGTGACAACCTATGGAAAATAAATTGCTCAGAGAGTAATGATCATTTGGGTATATTTGAAAATATTCTATTGTTCATCCCAACTTTCACAAACAATGTATTGTAAACGTAAAATAATGAAAATACGATGGTTCACTAACAACAGATAAAACAGCTGATTCGGAACAAAAACAGAAACTGCCTGTATTACTGTGGTTAAGTTTAAACTATATATATAAACTCGTAAGCTCCCGTGAAAAATCACAGGCTGACTAGCAAGATACACATTAGAAATACATAATTTAAAAACAACAGGAATACTTATCTAGGCCTACCTAACTATGCTGACGGGGATTTTTAACTCGGTAAATGTGTACAATAATAATGGTTACAAAACTGTAGGCCTATTTGTTAAACATTTTATTTACATACGTTATTATATATTTAAAGAAAGTGGACGCTTCGCGTCCCAACCGCGCCTCGGCCTTCTGCCTCAGATGGCTGCTTCACTTCGCTCGCAGTTGAAACATTTCACTAAAGAATCTCGTTAATCTTTGGCTCGTTTGTACATAGGTTTGTCAAATTATGAAACTAGGCTTAAATATGTTAGCCTTTAATTACAAGATTAATTATAACCTCAAATACATGCTTTAGAAACGTGAGAGGCTTTCATTACGATTTTAGTCCTAGTTCTACTATCTTCTGTCAACTAAAGTTTTGAAACCAGGCCTAAATATAGTAACAATTATTGCAGGATTAACCCTCAATACTATGTTTCAGAAATGAGCCAGGCCTATATTACAAAATTGACTATTAGAATTTATCCATCTTTGCCAAGTTTACCTTTTTTTACAAAATAAATTATTAAATCAGGCAAAATTGATTCTAATTCCAACGTGCTAAAACAGTATAAATTAGCTTGTTTTTTAACAGTAATAAAAACTATCCAATGAACAGCTGATAAACAGTATAAATTGGCTTGTTTATAAACAGCTGTTTTGATCGCTTTATTTACTATTTCGTTGTTATTTTGTAACCAACATAGCAACCCATAAGACCCTATGTTAAAATTTTTCAACTTTTAAATTAAATTTTCTAAAAAAATTGCGTTTTTACACCAAATACAACTATATGGGTGTACTTAAAAATCAAAACTACACCTAAATACAAAATTTCTTTGAATTCGTTAGGGCCGTTTTCGAAATCCGCGACAGATACAAAGATAAATACAAGAATTGCTCATTTAAAGTAATAGGATAAAAGTACTATCTTTTAATTGCTCTTTATTTCATATTGATAGATCAAATGAATTAGAAGTTATTAATATTATAGTGAAGAAATTAATAATCGAATTATGTTTATATGTTGTACGAAGATGTACGAATGTTTCCGAAGTTAAACGAATAGGCATCTCTTCTTTAAATTTGTTTAAACGAAAATATATTGATGATAAAAGGTTGTATTTATACACAGTTTATAACCTGAAAGCAAATATTATAACTTATATTAATGCATACTTTAGTTCTATAACTCATATATAAAAAAACTACTCCACAAGAAATTATAACGATTGAAGTTATAAACATAACCCCAAACTATAATCTACACTGGGTTTGTTTTCAGTATTACAGATGGTGGGTGAAATCAGCTAGCTGTCATATTATGCTAATGTTACTCACGTACGCTTTTATAGGAGTTGATAAGCTCCTTGTCCCGACTTGGAATCAACACGGAGCATACATTACTTCGAAAATTTGAAAGTTTATTGTTGTTTGGTCATGGACGCGCAATAATAATACAAGATTCAGCGAAATATTTATTTCAAAACGTAAAAACAGTGAAAATTAGGTGGTTCACAACCAGCCCTGAACGTATAAAACAGCTTATATGATCAAAAGCTTAACAACACATTACAGTCGAATACTTTGACTGTATCGCAAAATTGAACCAGCATTTCTTCGGGAACGCTTTGTTGGAATAAATCAAATGGTTTATGAACGGACTTACACGGACTACTCATTGTTCGATACGTTTTTCGGATTTTATGCGTGACCTTGTGACACTCCACACAAGGCACGCTGCTTGCTCGGATATAATAAATAAAACCGTAGAATGCGCTCCAGTCACGGACGGGAAATGTACGGTTGTGTTCGTTTTAAATTGCCGTCTTGTAAACGGTTATTGCAATTTGTATAAGAGATTCGATCAATAGAAACGGTTAATAATTTTTGGGTTATTGACAAATTTCCGTAGGAAAGGAGAGCTTTCGCAGTGACCATTTGTCGGGAGTAGTAAATGAGCATCGATAGCGGTCCCCAAAACGCGTACTCGGGTGTAAATAAAAACTTTATATATATGTGTCCATATTTGGGTCCATATTTGGTGCACACGTTGTTTGTCTACCTATCTCGGAAGTAACTCATTTTTGAGATTTTTCCTACGAGAATAAAGAATTTTCTACAAATATAAATGTAGGATGTTATTCTGCACATTTTGTTTTTTTGCGAGACCTTTTAGCTCACTTGTTTCCCCCTCCAAAATCGATCCAAACGTAAAGTACCCGGTTCAAAGCCGTTTGGTGGATTTTACCGTGGGGTTGGCGTGCGAAGCACGCAATGCTTTAAGGATTGAAGATACTCCCAATACGGGGGTTGGCGTGCAAAGCACGCAATGCTTTGTGTGTTGAAGATACTCATAAGGCGAGGGTTGCCGTGCGAAGCACGCAATGCATTGTGTATTGAAAATACTCCCAATACGGGGGTTGGCGTGCGAAGCACGCAATGCACTGTGTATTGAAAGCACTCCAAATACGGAGGTTGGCGTGCGAAGCACGCAATGCATGGTGTATTGAAAATACTCCCAACACGGTGGTTGGCGTGCGAAGCACGCAATGCTTTGTGTATTAAAGATACTCCCAATATGCGGAATGGCGTGCGAAGCACGCTATGCTTTGTGTATTGAAGACGCTCCCAATAGGCGTAATGGCGTGCGAACCATTTTGCAGCTATTCAGCACCGACGTGAATAAACATATTTCCCAAATTGTTAATTGAAACCTTAAAACATATGCCTTAAACTAAATTTTGGAAATTTGCTCAACTCACGTCATCGGTTCGGCTGCGTGGAATTATTAAACTTGCCTTAACATTCCGACCATCTCTAGGTATTACGTAGCAGTGAACTATAAAGATATATTTCCATCAACATAGTTTTAATAAGGTTGAGCTAGTTAGTACTCCGGCCCAGTAACCTACTCTGTGATACACTGGAAACAAACCATAATCTTTTAGCTTTTGCATAAATTGCGAGTTTATGACTGAAAGAGATTTATATTAGCTGGAAACTTATTATCTATTATACTTAATATTATAAAGAGGTAAAGTTTGTTTGTTTGTTTGTTTGTATGTAGGGGGTAATCTCTGGAACTACTGAACCAATTGAAAAAATAGTTTTACTAATAAAAAGCTACACTATCCCTGAGTAACATAGGCTATAAAATTCATTTCGATAAAAAACCTTTTTTATTTCAATATTTGTAAATTTAGTCGGAAAAAATTCTTAGGTTAGGCCTAGAATGATAAACTAACACTAATAACCATTATTAGTGGTTATTAACCTAAAAACACTAAAACCCTAACCTAAAAGCTAGAAATAAAAAAATAATTGCTTCAAATTTTTTAATCAGCTGTTAATGGAAATATTGGAGCAACCAGCTATATTACGGTATATGTTATTTCATTCAATTGGTTGCTATGGTAATAAATGTAAATACATGTGTTGGTTCATCAGCCCTGAGTAACATAGGCTAGAATTCATTTTGATCAAAACATTTTTTATTTCAATATTTGTAAATTTATCCGAAAAAAAAACTTGGGTTAGGTTTAGAATGATAAATCAACACATGTATTTACATTTATTACCATAGCAACCAATTGAATAAAATAACAGATAATATAGCTGCTTTAATATTTCCATTAACAGCTGATTTCAAAATTTGAAGCATTTATTTTTGTATTTCCATCTTTTAGGTCAGGGTTTTAAAGTGTAAACCTTAGCCTTGCTGGTTCTTTTAACCATTATTAACTGCTGTTATAAAATATAAGAAATAATTTGGTTTGAACATTTAACAATATTTACCATCTTAGTTTTGAGGTTATTATTAATACTACACCTTTATTATAAATAAAACATAACATATGTTTTTAGAAGGTACCATTGGGGGTTGGCGTGCGGAGCACGCAGGGGTCTCCCCTAGTATTATTATAAAGAGGTAAAGTTTGTTTTTTTGTTTGTTTGTATGTAGGGGGTAATCTCTGGCCCTACAGAACCGATTGAAAAAATAGTTTTACTAATAAAAAGCTACACTATCCCTGAGTAACATAGGCTATAAATTAATTTCGATAAAAACCTTTTTTTATTTCAATATTTGTAAATTAGTCGGAAAAAATTCGTAGGTTAGGCTTAGAATGATAAACCAACACATGTATTTACATTTATTACCATAGCAACCAATTGAATAAAATAACATATACCGTAATATAGCTGGTTGCTCCAATATTTCCATTAACAGCTGATTTCAAAATTTAAAGCAAATTATTTTTGTATTTCTAGCTTTTAGGATAGGGTTTTTAAGTGTAGACCTGAGCCATGCTGGTTCTTTTAACCATTATTATAACTGATGTTATAAAATATACGAAACAATTTGATTTGAACATTTAACATTATTTACCATCTTAGTTTTGAGGTTATTATTAATCCTACACCTTTATTATAAATAAAACATAACATATGTTTTTGGAAGGTTCCATTGGGGGTTGGCGTGCGGAGCACGCAGGGGTCTCCCCTAGTATACATTAAAAATATAATTGCTATATCATTGTGTAAAGGAAAGTTATTAAAACTTTGAACTACTTTACCCACACAATTTTTCAATAGAATTATCAACTGTAAATTTGTCCCTTGTTTCTTCGTATGACTTCATCCTACAAAGTCTATTTATATTTCAGTTTTTTATACAGAGTGTCTTTTTTAAATGGTCCAATATTGGTATCCTGTAAATTATAAATCTGACGGAAAACTTTTAATGCAAAACCTTTCCATGTATTTTGAGAAATTAAAGAATATGTTGTTAAAATATTTGAAAATTGCCGCCATTTTCCAATACTTATATTGATATAGTAATACTATGATGCATGATAATTTCGAATTTAGCAAGTTGTGTTATTTTAAGACTTGTGTATTTCGATTTCCAGTTCATCTATTAAAGCTGTTATTATTATGTTTGAATAATGTTTAAAACTTTGTTTGATAATACGACGTCGGTCCACTTCATTTACAACTATTCACTATACCGCTTAATTCAACCGGACACGTGTGAACGTCTATGCTTAGTGCGAGTGACAAGTACTAATGACAAGTACCACGCATCGTGTAAGCCAGGCATTACATAATGTATTACTAGGCGTAGGCCCACATCTTATTAGCGAAATTCCATAGGAACAATGAGCTATTCCAGTCGCCCTTATGGCAAGACCCAAGGTCGGGAGTAGCAAATGAGCACCGATCATGGTCCAAAGAACACGTTTTGGGGTGTCATTAAAAATCATATATATTTATGTACCGTATGTACATTATGTAAATGAAAAACAGAACACAGTTTCTCTTAAAAAACGTTTAATACATCAAACGCGTTTCGATGACCAGGTCATCATCATCAGTGATGGTTACAAACTTATAACTAATTTGGTAACATGGTTCTTACCTATATATAGGCAGAGTCTTAGTAGGGCGGGGTCGTCTAAACAAGTAACGACCAATGGGAGAACAGTAACTTAATGATTGTAATGGGGATAGTGTCTAGTTTCTCGTCAAAATCGTTTCGCGCGATTTAATTCAAGATACTGTACCGCCTCAGAGAAAACACAGTATTAACGGTCGATTACGCGCTAGGCTAATAAATTTTTGAATTACCGAAAGGAAAAAAACAAACCTGATAAAACACATTAGTCTCTGCTCTGAGCTTGAATAATTTACAAGGTTATCCCTGGTGGAACAAAAACTTCCCGTTCTCTTGGATAAACTGTCGTTATTTTCCTCAGATTTACTCAGATTCAATGAAATTGTTATTTCCGCAGAAATCGTAAAGAAATGATCGTGATTTATAAAGTTTTTACGATAAAGGGAAAACGGAAAATTATATTTACTTCGTCAAAACACCGGATCTTTTAAAAGTAACCCTACGAGATCTGCTGTTGAAACAACAGTTAAGCGTTTTGAAGAAACTGGTTCTGTTGAGAATCGTTCAAGATCACCAATAGACGGAGAGATAGGTGGTCTAGAGATGCGTGAAAGGACACTCTGACGAAATTACGGGAGTTTTGTAGACCTATCTCTCCGTCTACAACAACCAAGGAAGTTGTGTACGGATGTTTTGCACATGTCTCAACTACTTCTGTGTACAAATAGATTTTCCTACTATAGTGAAATTTTGTCGGGGCTTTATGTACAAAATTAAATATAGAATATGATTCTGCACATGATTTTTGTTTTTTACACGACCTTATAGCACGTCTGATTACTTCGAAATCGATCCAAACGTAATATACCTATTTATTGATAATATACGGTAATTGATAGTGAGTAACTTTTTGGTTACGTTTTTGATTAAGTGTACACCTGACCCATACTGGTTCTCTTAACCTTTATTATAACTGTTGTTATAAAATATATGAAATAATTTGATTTGATCATTTAATTAAGATGATTTACCATCTTAGTTTTGAGGTTATTATTAATCCTACACCTTTATTATAAATAAAACACAACATATGTGTTTTTAGAAGGTTCCATCGGGGGTTGGCGTGAGCACGCAGGGGCCTCTCCTAGTAAATTAATATTATGAGAAAGTTAAAAGAACAAAGACAGTTTTAGGTAATTTAGGTTAAAACTGGCAACCTAGAGAGTTATAAAAAATATAGTTTAGTTAAATTATTGATTGGTTCTTGTTGATAACTTTTTATAACTTCCAATGGAAGTAATTGTTTTCTAAATAAGATTATCGGTTGGTTGGTATTTATTGTAACTGTGTAAGAATAAATATATGTCGTGATCACAGGACGAGGGTCTCTCATACATAGTGGCGTTCGATTGTTTCTGTTAAAAAATGTAATATTATTATCGTATTCAGTAGTACCCCACCCTAGCACATCTACATACATTACATCAGCTCATAGATTGTGTTTGCTTTACAATTTAACCCATCCTAGCTCGTGAAAAAGTTAAACACAGTCGCCAATCGTTTACGTGTTATTTTATTACCTAACACTAAGGAGGACCTACCGATGGAACCTTCTGAAAACATGTGTTATGTTTTATTTATAATAAACGTGTAGTATTAATAATAACCTCAAAACTAAGATGGTAAATCATGTTAATTGTTCAGATAAAATTATTTCGTATATTTTATGACAACAGTTATAATAAAGGTTAAAAGAACCAGTAAGGCTCAGGTGTAAATAATATTGTTTTTAATCATTTTATTTACTACTTTTTAGAACAAAACAAAAAAAATAATATTCTACCTACGTCAATCGTATAAAAAAATTATTGTCCCAGGCGGGATTCGATCGCGCGACCTTTGAATTACTGGCCGTGCTCGCTACCGTGGTGCTACCCCGTGCTGCTGCAGCCACAATGCTAGATTGACAACACAAACTTATTTATTTTTAAACATTTCCCCATAATTATAAAACGCCGAAGTTTTGATAAAAGTGGGTGGTGTCATTTTGTTTGGCATCTTAAGCACTATAAATACTGAAAATTTGATCAAAATCGTTAGAGCCGTTTTTGAGAAATTTGCATTTTTGTCGTTTTTTATGGGTTTTTAGGGGTAAATTACCCTTAAAAATTCAAAATTCCAAAAAATGAAAAAACGCCTGGAGATATTAGGGTTTAGTACCTACATACCAAATTTCATGAAAATCGGACCAATAGTGTCCTCTCTGGTCGTGTATACATACAGACAGACTGACAGACAGACACCACTCTAAAAACACTTTTTTGGGTTCAGGGAGCACCAAAACAAAAAATTCCACTAAAAATATTTTTGGGTTCAGGGAGCACCAACACAGATAATTGCACTAAACAATTTTTTGGGGTTCTGGGAGCACCAAAACAGATAATTCAACTGAAAATTCAAATTCGAACGTTTTTACGAAAACAATACTTTCTCCATATACTACGTATAGGGTGGAGAAAGTAAAAATTACTCACTATCAATTACCGTATGTCATCAATAAATAGGTCTACTATATGTGTTATTTATTTCGAATTAGAATGTAACATAGTTTTTTCTTATTTTAAAATTCCTTGACGCAAGTTTTTATTGGTTTGTGTGTGTTGAAACATGTCTTGGTTCAATATTGTAGGCATAACTTAAAATATTATTTTCTACTAAAAGCTATATATCCGAATCAATTGTTTTATCTGTTATTTTATTCAATTGGTTGCTATGGTAATGAATGTAAATACAGTCAAGAAGTTGTTTCATCAGTCTAAGCCTAACCTAAACTTATGTTTAATTTTAGTATAAACATCATTATTTACATAAACGAAAGCAGCTGGATTAGTTTGTTTCATATTATAAACATCTGTTTTGTAAAGAAATGGGTTTTAAATTAGTATTATAAACATTATTATTATTATTATTATTACTATAAACATCATTATTTACATCCACGAAAGCAGCTGGATTAGTTTCTTTCTTATTATAAACAGCTGTTTCGTATGGAAATGGTTTTTAAATTCGTTCCATGTTAATCTTATGGGGAAAACCCGACCTTTGAGATTAGCTCACGCCATTAAGGACAAGATTGTTTGACATTAAAACCTTATTGCAAAACTTCGAAACGAGACGATTTTTTTGAAAACTCAAACATTAAATTTGGTCCAGCAATAACGGAGGAGTTGTGTTCACAAAAAACCGTTTCACATAATATTATATATAAGGATATATTAAACTTTTGATTTGCTCTTTTTCGGGCTGCTTCGACACACAGACGCCGTTGCCATGGCAAAATGCAACGTAGAGGAGGATGTTAATTAATTAAAAGACGTAATTTCGGAAATGGATAATTTGTTGATTACACTTTAATTGTCATTGTTTAGTTTCTTCAGAACTGATTGTCGAACTTTGTCAGCTGGGTTTTCAAAAGTTATATTTTTTGCGACACCTTGCATTACGGAATGTTGAAACTACGGGAGTAAAAATACGATTGCGAATCCAAACAGAGTTATTTATTGCACCGCTGATCTGATAACGTTTATTTTCGTCTTCGCTTATTTAAAAAAACAAAACAATCACAAAGTAAAGACAGAGACGATAAGGTTAACGGAATAATGTATTTATTTGTCGAAAGCTCTGTTTATACTGCATGCAATGTTGGGATTGGTTTTAACTGTAGATCGGGAAATTAGAGGGTGTTTCGAAAATAAACGGGCAACATTAAAGTTATGTTATAAATAGGCCGGCATGAATTAATTCTCATACAAGTTTTTCTTTAAGTTAAATTTTACTCACTGGAAACCCCTGTTTTTACGCCAAATTAGTTTAATTTGTCGGAGTTTAAGTGATAAGTTATTAGCGAATTTCCATAGGAGAAATGAGCTATTGCAGTGGCCCTTATGGTGAGACCCAAGGTGGGGAGTAGCAAATGAGCACCGATCATGGTCCCCAGAACACGTTTTGGGGTGTCATTAAAATTCACATATATATATGTATATATGTGTTCGCACTCTAGCGGCTGCATTTTAAGTCCGATTTGGTCCAAATTTGGTACACGTGTTGGTCGTCTACGTAGCTCGGACGAGTTCGTTAGCCAAAATAATCCAACAACCGCAAGTACGTGTTTTGATCGGAAGTAACTATTTTTTGAGATTTTTACTACGAGAATTACATTTTTGTACAGTTTTTTCTAAAACTATAAATGTAGGATGTTATTCTGCACATTTTGTTTTTTTACGCGACCTTATAGCTCACTTGGTTCTCCCAAAATCGTCCAAAACGTAACATACCATAAAAGTACCCGGTTCGAAGCCAAGTGGTGCAAACTTGCGAGGCCAAAATTCGCAAACAAATTCTACGAATATATTGCGTACACACAGACAGCTGATCAACGCCTTCGTGCGTAGACCTATTTCACAAATTGTCGGTTGAAACCCTAAAACATAGGCATATAAACTTAATTTTGGAAATTAGCTCAACTCACGTCAGCGGTCCAGCTGCGGGGTCGAATTATTTGCTTTTGTATTGTTTTTGTTTTTGAGTTGTATTGATTTTAATTTAAAATATATGTATTAACTAATATTAGGTTAAATGTGCAGTTATTATTATTTTTTTATATAGTTTGCGTGTTTCTTCTTCTGTCCAATCCTTACGCAGGTCAGCTTCAGGAGCGTATTGCGCTCCCACATAAGCGATGTCGAACCCCTAGTTACCCCTGCCAGGATCCGTTTTAAAAGGTTGTCCTGGGGAATGTTTTCCAAAAGTTTCATAACCCACCCATAGAGTCTCTCACACCCCTACCTATATCGGGTGTTCTGCGGTTTCCTCCTGCAGGCCATGCTTAATGAATTCGCGGTCTCCTGTGAACACGCCCGTCCTTTGCATGTGTTTTCTAATGTGGCCATGTCCTGTAATTAGGGCTACCGCCTTCTTTAGTGGCTCCTCCATCTCCCTCCGTTTTCTAGTCTTGCCCTCTCAGCGATATCTTGTTATCTTGTTTAGTCTTGAATATGAAACAGAACGGCTCAAGTCCGGTGAATAGTTCGTGTTACTCATGCGAATTAAAATAATTCGCCCACGCAGCTCAACCGCTGACATGAGTTGAGCAAATTTCCAAAATTAAGTTTATAGGCCTATGTTTTAGCGTTCAAACAGACAATTTGGGAAATAGGTCTATTCACGACGGTGCTGAATAGGTGCAAATTGCTTCGCACGCCATTCCGCATATTGGTAGTATCTTCAATACACAAAGTATTGCGTGCTTCGAACGCCAACCTCCGTATTGGGAGTGTTTTCAATACACAATGCATTGCGTGCTTCGCACGCCAACCCCACGGTAAAATCCAACGCATGGCTTTGAACCGGGTACTTTTATGGTATTTCACGTTTTGATCGATTCTGGGGGAACCAAACGAGCTATAAGGTCGCGTAAAAAAACAAAACTTTTATTCGATTGTTAAAATGTAAGCCGACACACATATTTAACTCGAAAGACGGGAACCCACATCTGGCACTGACAAAACATTTCTCCAATACAGTATCGTGTTTTTATTGTTAATTGTGTAAACTCATTCTGCGGTCACATTTCGCAAAAAGTTTCCTTAGACAAAAGGTCCATTTGTGTTGACTTAAATGACAAGTCTAACGTAACATAGATCGTAAGGGACACCAACTTTGGAAAAACAATCGAATCACTTAGAAAATGTAACCGAAGCCCACACTTCACACCTAGAGATAAAATATATTTAGGTTTTTTAAATCATTTTGAAAAACGTATGTCTTACTTTTGGCGTATTTAAAAATGGTGGTCCAGAATGTACATTATTGGTATTTTGTAGTTTATTTACTAGTGTTTGACGATTGTATTACAATGCAACTGGAATGTTACCAAACAGTGATGCTTACATTTTATTCAAAAACAGTGATGCTTACATTTTATTCAAATGATGAGCAATTTGAACACTTTTTCACACCTTGGTAGATTTCCTGGGAAAAATCCCATATTTAAGAAACCTAACGATTACAATAGACGTCAATAGTATGAATAAAATATAATTGATTTAATAACTAGCTGAATACCCGTGCTTTGCACTGGGAATTTGTTTTTTGCATCACTCAACAAAACAAATTCATAACAAATTGTAATATTTTTCTGTCATTTTCTTTCATTTATTATTTTTAATTAGTTTGGAATTTATTGTTCAATGGCTACCAGTCAATCGTCTTCGTCACGTTATGTGGGCTGAATAAATTATATCAATAAAAAAAATAAAAAATTCAGAGTGAATAGCGTCTTTTTTCAACCGCTAAATCTACAGACTGGTAAATCGCAGTCTTAGATGGATGTTTGCAGATCACCCAGATACGTCTTTAATATGCGAATACATAGATCGTGATAGTTTTGATCAGCTTACGTCTTACCTTCATTTTACATTTAGAAGGTAACTTCCATACTAACTCTAGCTATAACACTTTTACGAGATGTTTATTTTTCTAAAACTTCTTTGTAGACAACATTCTTCGTTCGTCCCTCTGGCTTACGTCTAAAATATTTTCTTAACATTAATAAGTACAAAAATTTAGTTCTCTAGCTTTAAGGAAAGTAAACAAACAACATTTGCTGTCTTAGGGGTTGTTTCAACCCTTAAAGGCCAAATATTTTAAAATCCTTTCTTAGTTCCCTCTAGCCCCTATGAGCAATATGTGTACCAAATTTCACATTCCTTGGC
>JAGFPH010001238.1:165674-176622 GCA_018207615.1 Philaenus spumarius | reverse complement strand
AAAACTTATATAGCCTATGTTACTCAGGGATAGTGTAGCTTTTTATTGGTAAAACTATTTTTTCAATTGGTTCAGTAGTTCCAGAGATTACCCCCTACATACAAACAAACAAATTTTACCTCTTTATAATATTAGTATAGATATCTTTTTGCTACAGTATACTGTTTTATCTATACACAGGGTGTTTTGCGAGAGGTTGGCACTACTTCAGGAGATGATAGGAGACCTGAAAAGGGCAAAATTTTTCATACGAACGTAGGTGGAAGATATTCCTTTTACAGATATCCGCCATTTAGTTATTTTTACAAAACAATTCACATCTAGAGAAATGTTTTCGACATTTAACCAAACGATGGTCTATTTTTTAAAAAAATAAGGAATTACATCCAATTATACGTTTTAAAATGGTGGCTGTTTGGGAATTTGAAACAACATTAACTTAGCTATTATCCTTCATCCGATTGTTTCGACCGTGAAACAATCCGTTAAGGAATCAAAAGGGCTGCAAAAGAGGTCCGTTGACATTTTGCGTTAAAATGTACGGTATGTAGGTAATTTAGATTTGAAATTTTCAAACAGCAGCCCTTTTGAAATGCGCTATTGGATGTAATCGCTTATTTTTCGTAAGATCATTTTTACGTTAGACGTCGTGCCAAGTTTGAACTCAACCGCTCAAACATTTCTCTAGACGTAAATTATTTTGTACAAAAAACAAAATGGCGGATATCTGGAAAACGAAGCTTGTTCCCTATGATCGAATGAACAATTTTGCTTTTTTTTAGGTCCCCTGTCATCTCCTGAAGTTGTGCCAACCTCTGCAAATAAGCGGCTTTGTCCTCACTGACCGACATAGAATCAACGTAGGACAAAAACTACTGAGATAAAAAAACGAAATGTTGAAAGTATATTTTTATGGGGGTCATAAAAGCACAGTATTAAAAGATTTTTCAAAGATTTTATATTAAAGTGTAAACATTGTGATCATTCTGTTAAACAGCTGTTCGGATCAAAAGCTTAGCAACATTCATTACCATATCAACCAACATAGCAAATTTAGAATCAGTTTCTACTTATTCACAAACAACACCTTTTTTAGGTTAAATTAACAAACTAAAAGTCAACACAAACAAAAATCAACGAAAAATTATTTATTCGATTCAAACATCTGTTGTTACATATTTTAAATAAATCAACTTATTTGTATCAAAAACTTAACATAATTTTAGGTTAGGCCTACAATTAAGCATAATCGTTTGTCTATACTAATATTATAAAGAGATAAAAATTTTCTGTATGTAGGGGGTAATCCCTGGAAATAATGAACCGTTTGAAATAATAGTTTTACTGATAAAAAGCTACACTACCCCTGAGTAACATAGGCTATAATTCATTTTGATAAAAACATTTTTGATTACAATAATTATAAATTTAGTCGGAAAAAATTCTTAGGTTAGGCCTAGACTGATAAACCTACACGTGTATTTACATTCATTACCGAAGCAACCAATTGAATAAAATAACAGATAAAACAGCTGTTTACTCTAATATTTCCATCAACACATGATTTCCAACTTTGAAGCAATTATTTGTATTTCTAACTTTTAGGTAAGATTTTTAAGTGTCGACTTGAGCCTTGATGGTTCTTTTAACCATATATACGAAATAACTTTATTTGAACATTTAACATTATTTACCATCTTTGCTTTGGGGTTATTATTAATCCTACACCTTTATTATAAAGAAAACCTAACATGATTATACGTGTGGAAGGTTCCAACGGGATTGGCGTGCGGAGCACGCAGGAGTTTCCTCTAGTTTTCAAATAATTTGACAAATTTGGAATCACGTAATTATTCTTCACAACTAACAGTTTTTTTTTAGATTAGGTAAAAACAAACAAGAGGCTTACTGTATTACTAACTCAGACATTTGTTGTTTTATATTACATTGTTTCCTTTAGTTGGTAATAATACCGTTTGTTTGAAATGTTGGATATTTAAATATTATTGGTGAAATTACAACGCAATTCGAAATATTGGGGATGGTCGTACCTATTACGATCTCTGTCTTTTACATTAGCTATGCATAGGTCACCGCTCAAACGTCATTAAAGTAAAAATAGAAGGGTATACAATAAACTCTTTGCGTTGACTTCGCTGAGGTGCAAACAAATTCTACTAATATATTTCGTTTAATCGAGTAACTATTCAGTGATTTCCCAAATAGTTAATTGAACCTCTATAACGTATAAATTTAATTTTCTAAACTCACGTCAGCTGTTCAGCTGCGTGGTCGAATCATTACACTCGACCCAACTTGAAAACGGTTCGTCGGAGGAGGGTAAAACTTCGTTTCTATCCGTTTCAGACCATTTGGAGACAATACCCAAAATTAATTAATATATATATATGTTTTATCCCCGGATTGATAAGTGGTAGTAAATATGTTTCAAAATTGCAGATTTTTTAGTGGAAGGGTCCTAGTAGGATTCTTCAGATATACTTTTTTTTGTTTTTCGATCCGATTCAAAATGGCGGAGTTATACCGATTAATCGTTTTTGTATAGGGATTTAAGAGTATATAAGTATATGGGGGTTTTCCCACCTAGATAAATGTTAGTAAATATGCTTATAAATAGCTGAAATTTTAGTGGAATGGTCCTTGTAGGATTTCCCAGACACTGAATTTTTTATTTTTCGATTTGATACAAAATGGCGGCTTGTTTGATTCAAACCAAAATGGCAAAGCTAGAGCGAGGAAATTGCATTATTTCTCCCACTCATAAGCCCCTGTGCAGTTTTTTAGCTATATCTTTCGAAAGGTCGTTAAATTTACTACAATCCTGTGCAAAAGTAATTCAGGAACAGTCCCCGGAAGAAGGAACAAAATTGATAACAATCTCCCGATAAATGTTTTTTTTTCGTTATCAATGTAAGGCAATTATGCAATTTCTCCCACTCATAAACCCGAGTGCAATTTGTGAGCTTTATCATTCGAAAGGCAATTAAATTTTCTATAATCCTGTGCAAAGGTATTTTTGGAACAGTTCCCACAACAAGGAACAAAACTCATAAGAAACTCCCGTTATTTAATACTAGTTATTTCCTGATGAGGAAATTGGGATATAGTAATGCGGCAGTGCTGCTTACGGGTTTTGTTTCTTTACATTGTGGTGAGTTCCAAAACATAACGTCACGTTGTGCTTCTTAAATTCGTTTTGAAAATACGTAAACGAGTTTCCAATCCGACTTTCGTTTAATTTGTGCAAATAGAAAGGCATGTGGGCTTACATCGAACACACAACTCTTGAACTTTGATGTATAGATAACACAACAGGTAGGCAGAACAAACTATCAAATCAATCAGCTGAATCTACCTTTAGTTCAGTTTTAGTACGGTCGTTTATACTTGCATAATGTATGCGTAGACTTGGCCTACGTCTGTAAAAACTTTGAAGCTATCCGTGTATTTCTGGTACAAAGAGTATTGTAAAATGAGCATTATACACAAAATCAAGTAAGTCTTATGTTATATGAAATTATACTTACTTATAAGCGAATTTCCATAGGAAAAATGAGCTTTTGCAGTGGCCCTTATGGTAAGACCGAAGGTCGGGAGTAGCAAATGAGCACCGATCATGGTCCCCAGAACACGTTTTAAGGTGTCATTAAAAATCATATATATATGTGTTTGCACTCTAGCGGCCGCATTTGAAGTCCGATTCGGTTCAAATTTGGTACACATGTTGGTTGTCTACTTCGGTCAGACGAGATCGTTAGCCAAAAAAATCCAACAACCGGAAGCACGTTTTTTGACCGGAAGTAACTATGTTTTGAGATTTTTTTACGAGAATGAATTTGTTTTTGAGTTTTTCTTGAAATAAAAATGCAGGATGTTATTGTGCACATTATATTTTTTTACGCGACCTTATCCTAGCTCGCTCGGTTCCCCCAAAATAGATCAAAACGTAAAATACCGTACCATAGAAGTACCGGGTTCAAAGCCATGTGTTGGATTCTACCGTGAGGTTGGAGTGCGAAGCACGCAATGCACTGTGTATTGAAATTACTTAAACCAATACGGGGGTTAGCGTGCGAAGCACGATATGCATTTTGTATTGAAAATATTCGAAATATGCGGAATGGCGTGCGAACCATTTTGCAGCTATTCACCATTTTGCATCGTCGTGAATAGACCTATTTCCCAAATTGTTGGTTGAAACCCTAAAACATAGGCATATAAACTTAATTTTACAAAACTTAATTTATAAACTTAATTTTGTTTTATTAGAGTAAAGTATTTTTGTTGAACCTTCATTGCTTTCTTATTTAATAGATCAGATCAAGCTCACAAGTGAGTAAGGCTGTAACCTACTGCATCCATGTGTATTGTACGTTGTAGTTTAATCAAGTAAATCTAAATATCAGTATGCATGCAATGCACAATAATGTAAAACATGTTGCTGGATCCTCTGTAGTGTTGTCTATTTTATAATTTAATTTGCACCTAGTATTAATTTTTACTACTAAATTTCTGGATTTCGGGGGGTTTTTGACCACCTCCCCCTGGCTACGGCCTGCCAAATGCCATAACTACATGTGGGAGGAACTACTTGAAAATCAAATCACTGGAGACTGACATTCATTAAATTACTTAAGCCTATCTTTTAAACTATTTAAAAGACAGGAAATGTAATTATTTATGTGGAAAATTCCAATATCAGTAATTAGTTATTAATTTAATACGTGACCTTGCAGTTTCTACTGTAATGCAGTGCAAGCAGGTTGTTTCTAAGTAGTTTAGTTTCGCATATCAAATAGGAGTGTACATGCATTGTGAACAAATTTAGGTAGGATTGTTTTGGACAGAGGAAATAAGGTAATTAATTATAATAATTACATAACTTAATTGAACAACAATGCTGGTGGATGTTTGCATGATGTTTAACATTTGACAGTTTGTCCCGCAGAGAACCTATCTTTAAGCCAACATATTGTCTGTATTTGAAATTTTCAGAGCCTCTTACACAATGTAGCTTAATGTGGTCAAAAATTAAATACCTTTTTTCGTTTTATTTGTGAGGATTTGTCTTCAGTTTTTAACCTGTAACTATATCGCATCATAAGTCAAGTCCGACATTCAGTTATAAAATCGTAAACCAAAAACTTACAGGCTAAGTTACTGAAAATCATATTTGTTTTAGGGAAATGGCCGACCGAGTTGACTCGAAAATTAACGAGCATTTGCTCTGCCTATTCGAACGGCCTATGGAACCTGTTTTCATACCGAAAGGACTGAAAAAAATCGTCTTTGATGTACCTGAGAAGTTTATTGTAAGTATTGTAAAATCTATATAATAAAAATGAATTGCTATTCCTTTGTAAGCGCATCACTTGACAACCAATTTGGTTATTTTTTGTTTTAAAATGTTCGTAATATTCTGAACTAGGTTTTTATATAAAGAACAATTTGAAAAGTTTCCCGAAAAAGTTTCAGATTTGGAAAAAACTAAACAGCATCTTTTGTATGGGCTCAAGACCATAGCGCACAAAATCAGCTGTTCGTATAAAATGCTTAGTAACACATGTTTGTTTACATTCATTACCATAGCAACTTTACTAAATGCTAAATTTGTAATCAGATTATTTTTTTTTCAATATCTACAGCTTTTTAGGTTAGATTGACCAACTTAAGCAAACAAAACAAAAATCAACTAAAAATGCTTACTTTATTTTAATTCAATTGAAACATTGGTAGTTACATATCTATATATTAAAAGAATTTATGAAAACTTGTGGCAGTCAGTACGGCCATTCTATACTGCCGATTTCCTTATTTTTTTTTTTAAATTGCAGGTAATCATTCACAGATATGTCATCAAGCATTACAAATCATGTATCTTTCGCCTTACAAACGTTATAATCAAATTCAAATTTCTGCTGTGTATTCCTTATGGGGTTTTTTTTTGGTTATTTGTCCACTTTGCGTTCGTATACCGTCCATCCGATTGCTTTGAAATTTTGCATAGTAACACAGGTTAACCCTGGGAAGGTTTTAGGCCATTTACCGAAGTCCTAGGACATTAGGGCTACGCCCCAGTGGCCCTCAAAGTTTCAATGTTAATCTTATGGAAGAAAGATTTCTATTGATTTTATCAGGGGCACAAAAACAGCTGTTCGTATAAAAAACTTAGCAACACATCATGTTTGTTTACTTTCATTACCATAGCAACATTACTTAGAAAATTTGAAGAGTATTACCTTTTTGAGGTTACATTGACAAACTAAAAACAAACACAAACAAAAATCAACGAAAAATGCTAACTATATTTTAATTCAATTCAAACATTGGTTGTTACGAACCTATTATATATAAAACAGCTAATTTGGATCAAAAACTGAACATAATCATTCACAGATATGTCAAGTCTTATATATTATCATCCGTTCAGCCGCTATTCACCCGAGAAGGAGCTCCGGTATACAATCCTTCAAATTTCCCATGTTAATCTTATGGAGATAATGTTTAATGAGTTTGAGTCAGCTGCCAAATAAAACAGCTGATTTAAGCTCGGTCACCTATGTACAAACGAGCCAAATATTAACGAGATTCTTTATCGAATTTTCCTCCTGCGAGCGAAGCGAAGCAGCCATCTGAGGCCGAAGGCCGAGCCGGGGTTGGGACGCGGAGCGTCTAGGGGCAGAGCCCCTAATTATATATAAAACAACTGATTTGGATTAAAAACTGAACATAATTTTAGGTTAGGCCTACAATGAAGCAAAACACGTAAATTTGCAACCAATTGGGCTAATTTAGAATCAGGTTTTTTACAATTCTTCACAACTATCAATTTGTTTTAGATTAGTTAAAAGCAAACAAAAGGTTTACTGTTTTATCTATAAAGGTTTACAAAATATAAATTTGTGTAGTATATTCTTAAGTGGCGTAAAAACCATTTTGCAATTCCATTACTGTACTTAAGTCAATGTAATGAAATGGAATAACTACCCTTTAAATTAAATCAACCAATAGCGAAGCATTGCTGGGTCCACTAGTATCTGATAGTTTATATAAACCAATATGATGGTAAAAAAATAAATTAGACGAAATATCTTCAATGGTACAGGTGTGGTAGTTGAGCTTTGTATTATTTCCATACTAGCAGAAGATTATATCTGCTCAATATGTTTTATAATGTGACTTCTTGAGCATGTATCTGCGTGTTAATGCCAATACAATGTTTTCTCATACACAAGTTACTAGCTTCCATAGTACATAGTGCTGGTTTGAGTAGTGGCTAAAGTGAACAGGTATGTGTATGGTCTGTCCAAACAGCCAAGCGCTCTAGACCATACAATCGACCCTTGCTCCCACACGGCCTACCTGCTTAATGGTTCTCCTATGAATCACCAACTAAACCTTATGCTACAAAATCACATTTTTCTAGCCGTTAACTTTACATAATTTGTACTCTAATTACTGAACTCTAAATATTTTTCCTCGCAAATTGAGTCCAAACACGGTACAATTGTGACAACTCTAAGCGGTTTTAGAATTAGTAGGTTAAAAATCATAAATTTGACTTCTTAAAAATGCTCATTGACATTTTATTTGAATTAGCACGCTCACAATAACATACATAAATACAGTAATTCTAGAAGTTATTTCAAACGTGATTTTGCAAAAGATAAAGAAACTAAATCAGAATCAATATAACAGTGAACGTATACTAAGAGTGAAATAAAAATAATTACAAATTCATTTTGCAATGTTACTGTACAATAGCTAATAAATCAATAAAATAGTATTATAAAACTAACAAAAGCATATTTACATAGCAATATCGAAAGTAAAGGAGAGGAGGCTTCTTAAAAGTGTCTTCTTAAAATTCCAATGTATGCCAAAAAATAAATCAGAGTCAATGTAACAAGGAACTTATACTAAGAGTAAAGTTATCACAAGCATATATACTACCCCATCAAATGTTAAGCAAAAAAAAAACTATTTTTATAAAAATGTAACTTACTATGCCAACACTTAATTTAAAATGAAGCTGAATAAATTTTGAAACAAAACGGTAGTAAACAAAAATGACAAAAACAATAGCCCTGTCCTATTAAAAAATTGGAAAATTGTAATACAGATGAAAGACGCAATAGAAGAAATTTTAGGAAATGTGTAAGTTGGAAATTCTAGAAGAAACTTAAAAGGCCTTCTAGGATGGTTATTTAAATATGCTTGTGTTAAATTTATAATGTTATTTTATTGATTTATTAGTTATTGTACAGTAACATTTCAAAATGAATTTGTAATTATTTTAATTTTTTTCTTAGTATACGTTCACTGTTATATTGATTCTGATTTAGTTTCTTTGTTTTTTGCAAACGTTTGAAATCACTACTAGAATTACAGTAATTATGTATGTAAGTATGTTATTTTGATCGAGGAATTCGACAGCTGTGTGGTCGAATTATTTTACTACACCTTGTATATAAAATTAAGTTATATTCAAATATAGTCCAATGATCTATACATTTATCTACTTGACTGTATCATATCAATGAATATAATATTAACCTCTTGTGCAAAAATATATTTACTACAGTAACTTTCAGGCTGAACGATATAGATCCATTATTAAAGGAGCAGTTCCTCAATCGGGAGGACGAGAAGAGAGAATCAAAATCCTAGATATCTCATTGCCCGATCTCACTCTTCCGTTGAGCTTAGGTCGCAGGGATGCGTTCTCTCTGTTTATTCCGTATCATCGGAAAATTGCAGCCAATCTGGTGGATGTTTTCATGGGTAAGCATTTTTCTAATATTAATTAAATAGGTTATCATTTTTTGTTCAAGTTTTTAAGTTCAATTCATTCGGCAATTGCAATTGAAAATAGTACAGTGCAACTAACTATTACAAACTTATATTCATTTTCTAGGTATGCCGAATCTGAAAGATTTTCTAGCTGCGTCCGTGTTCTGCCGAGACTGCATGAATCCGTTTCTTTTCGTCTACGCATTTTCAGTAGCTATCCTCCACCGGCCGGACACCAGAACCCTTCGAATACCTCCGCTTTCCGAAATATTCCCGGATAAGTTCTGCGACTCTTCTGTATTCGCGCGAGCTAAGGAGGAGTCAAATATATTACCAGAAGGCCTTAGGGTAAAGTCACTAATATTATGTTTATTTTAGACGTTGGATTCTGTTTGGATTGAGTGATTTCCATTATTTTTTCACTTGAGTACCTGAAAGTTTTCAATGTTATAGTTTGTGCAAACAGGGAAGGCGGTCGGTCTTTCTTAACCGTCCCAGAAACACAAGCGCAGGGGATTATGACCGACCCTCATTTGGATCGGTGCGTTACCAATTGGGAATAGTCCTCTATACAATAGTGTTTTTATATCGTTTTTTAAAGTTAACTTATACAGGGTGTTCCACGAAGAAACGGAGAAACTCTCAGGACTTGTTCTTTAGGTGAAAATAACACAAAAAGTTAATACAAACATAGGACCGAAAACTCTTCGTTTCCAAGATATCCGCCATTTTGTTTTTTGTGCAAAATAATTCATATCTAGAGAACGGTTTGACTGATTGAGTTTAAACTTGGCATGAAGCTTAACCTCACAATGATATATCTCAAGAAAAATAATTGATACTATCTAATCTTGCGTTTCAAAATGGCGGCTGTTTGAAAATTTCAAACATAAATATCTCAAAAACTGTACTTTTTAACGAAAAATGTCAAGATACCTTTTTTGTAGCCCTTTTGATTCCCTATCGGCTGGTGTATTTGTCAAAACAATCGGATGAAGGATAATAGCTAAGTTAAAGGAAATGACAGCAAATTTACGTACAATATTGCTGTTTACTGTGTTGGTATAGTATGCCGGGTTGAACAAACCAATTATTACACATAACTTAACTATTATCCTTCATCCGATTGTTTTGACAGTTACACCACCCGATAGTAAATCAAAAGGGCTACAAAAAAGGTGTCTTGACATTTTTCATTAAAATGTACGGTTTTTGAGTTATTTAGGTATGACATTTTCAAACAGCCGCCATTTTGAAACACAAGATTCGATAGTATCGATTATTTTTCTTGAGATCTATCATTGTTAGGTTAAGCTTCATGCCAAGTTTGAACTCAATCAGTCAAACCGTTCTCTAGATATGAATTATTATGCACAAAAAACGAAATGGCCGTTATCTGGGAAACGAAGAGTTTTCGGTCCTATGTTTATATGAACTTTTTTTTTGTTATTTTCACCTGAAGAACAAGTCCTGAGAGTTTCTCCGTTTCTTCGTGGGACATCCTGTATATTAGCATGATTGTGATTCTATAGATTTCAACGTTTTCGAGAAATACATCAACCACTTGGAAAATATCTACGAAAAAGTTATAATTGAGTTTTTTTCAAAAAAAAAGGTAGTAAGTTAAGTTTTATTTTGTAATTTTTTTCTTTTTTGTTGGTGCAGTTTACATAAATTTTGAAACAATTTTTTGATTTCTTAATACTAACTGTAGCAATTTGTTTTGAAATAAACGTATGTTGTATGTTTAGCAACCTACTCTTTGTTTTTTAAAGAATTCTAAGTAAGTTCTCGCTGTAAGAAGATTTTTGAAATCTGAAATGCAAAAGGAGTTCCGATGTTAACTAATAGCTAACCCCCTCTCCCCCCAATCTGTCCTAGCTACGGTCTTATTAAATGAGAGCAATGCAATTACACAAATATAAAATGTGCAGTCGTATCATTTATTTGATCCAAGCATTGATTTGCATAATTTTTTCAAGGCCTGTATTTTTTATTATCCAACAATGATCCTACTTTTATGAGAGTTCGGCTCAACAGTGAACCAAGTCCAGTTTTTATTTATTTACCTTACAAAACGCAGTGCTGCCGCATAGCTAAAAATAATACCAGGTGTCTTAAAAGTCCCCCCCCC
>JAGFPH010001238.1:147236-160674 GCA_018207615.1 Philaenus spumarius | reverse complement strand
TTGTGTAACTTCTGGCAGTGTAATATTTCAAAGCCATCAAGATCCAGAAAAACCTTAATTATGACAGTAGAAATTAATAAAAGCAACCGTATTTTTTCATGCCGTACACATTTTCTAGCAAAAAATTCATCACAGAGACCACTCTTTCACCTGAATACATATTTTTTTTAAAGAAATAATTCATCAATAATGTGAATCGTTAATGTTCAGGAACAATTTGGTGTCATGGGAGATTCTTCAACTGCAATGCGAGACCCCATCTTTTACAGATGGCATGCGTTTATTGACGACATCTTTCAAGAACATAAAAATATTTTGCCACGCTATACTAAAGAGCAGGTAACATAATATTTTCATTAGGTTGGAACCTTTTACTATTCTTTATCAGTTATATATTATACAATGCCAAATCCTCTGTCAATCTTATGTAGAGTGTGATTGTGTTGTGTGATTGGCAAAGCTTTATGGTTAGCAAAGCTCACTAAATATTTAAAGAAGTTGGCTGAATATTCTGTAATGTGTGTGATTATTCCATTAAGTAAAAGATTGTGTTACATAGTAGTTTAAAATGTGTATGTTTTATTTGTTAATTATTACATGCCGTAATAATTTTGCCTACCGAGTAACTCCGTCTGTTTTTCTTACTTATTTAAATTACTACTGGTTATTTCCCTTTGTATTTTACAAAAATTGTACATTAATACACATAAAACACAAACCATTAAAACAGATGCAATTCTGAAACAGTTTATTTTCATAGAAACATTGGATTCCTATTGTCCCAGCATATTATACTGTAGACGATACTATCTTATCAATTAATTAACTAGGTACAATACCTGCTTTTTTGTCTTACATCCAATCCTAAAATCACTTGGTGATTACTGTGGTTTCGGGTAACCTAAGTACCCATCTTCAGATCACAGAAATAATTAAATAAATCCCTTCATTAGGTCGTCAAATACATTAAAGTCATTACACAAAACAAAAATCACAAAAACACATCATGAAACACATTAAAACACTTTTTTTTAAACACATTAAAATCATGGATTAGGCCTAATCACGCTAACCGGTGACAGTTTAACGTTTAATACGACTGCCGTGGCAAGGTGATCCCTTTGCCTTAGTCCTTATCATTGTTTGGTTGAGGAGCGTTACAACGCTACAATTTTATCAACGTGTCGAACACAATATTCGCCGCGAAGGAAACCTTGTCGTTTAGAAGGTGTTTATTTTCTGTTTTTGCCGCTTTATAAATAGCAAACTCTTCTCATGAGTCCTTCCTTGCATACGTGTAGTATGTCCATGTTTTGGGAAACATCTGTATAACCATCATTATTTATTAGATGTTCCGGGAAATTAGAAATTACAGTCCCCTGGCTTCTTTTTGGTAAGTGTTTTTTAAACCGTTTTATAAAAGCACGTTCTGTTTGACCTATGTAATAACTCGGGCAATCATTACAGGACAGTTTGTAGATTCCCGTTTGTAGTGTTGAGTCGAGCTTTTTGTTAGTAGGTCTGTTCAATATAGACTCAAGTTTGTTGGACTTTCTGAACGTGGTAACGACATCATTTTTTGACATGTCGTTGCTTAAGGTGTTGTTCAGCAGGCTGCCATATTTTACAGAGATGTAAGACTGTTTTTTTCTTTGGTTTTTTAGTTGTTCTATTCTTTTTATGTTTTACTATGAGACTGTCAATCATGGAGGTATCGTATCCGTTTTATAACATTCACCTCATGGTCGTAGTCAGATTGTTTCAGAGGAATGGAAAGAAGACAGTGGAAGAAGCTGTTGTTGGATGAATTGATTTTGGGAATATGGATGGTGGGATGTAGCGTGAATCGTTTGGTCTGTAGTTGTTGGTTTTCGGTATATATTGAAGTTAAGTTGATGATTGCTTTTTAATAAAGTTAGATCGAGAAAGTTTAGTTTACTATTTCGTGTTCTATTTCTAGGGTGAATTTTAGGTTGGTTTGAATGTTGTTGAGGTAGTTCTTCATGAGTTGCAGCTGAATGTCATTACCGTCGTATAATATGATGGTGTCATCCACATATCTGTAGTAGAAAAATTGATAAAATTGTCCAATCCGTGACCTAACATGTTGAAAATAAATAAATAAATAACTTATACTAAGTATAGTTTTTATTTTGTCTGATAATATGCTTTATTTTACAGCTGGACTTCCCAGGTATAACAATCGCATCAGTAGAAGTGAACGTCGGGAACCAAACCAACTTTATGGAAACCTTCTGGCAACAGAGCGATGTGGATCTGTCTCGTGGTCTTGACTTCTCTCCTCGTGGCCCCGTACTAGCCCGTTTCACACACCTGCAACACTCCGATTTCTCTTACAAGATTCAGGTGCATATTTTATACTGGAAACTAATAATTATATTTCACACGCATTGATTTCAATATAACTTTAGTTCCGTACTTTCAGGTTCAAAACCGAGGCGGCCAAACGCGAGGCACTGTGCGCATCTTTCTGGCACCGAAGGTCGACGAGCGTGGGCTTCCGTTTCTTTACACGGATCAGAAGAACTTTTTTATCGAACTTGATAAATTTGTTGTTGATTGTAAGTTGAGATATTTTGTTACTATATAATACTATTGTTTACTTTCTGTACTACTACGATGCCGGGAGAAAGTTACATTGATGTGGGAGCGAGAGAGCGAATAATGTACAGCTGTATAACATTATGTATCTGTTTCTAAAAACATCAACTCTTGATTTATTTATTTATTACAGCCAAAAGACATTATTATGCACATTACGTCCATTATAAATTAACATTAAAACTACACAAAAACATTACAATTTACACAAAGATAAGAAATCCTAACTATTAAAGGGGGAACAAGGAATAAAATTTAAAATTAAATTAAACAATAAAATTTAAAAAAAATTAATATTCATAATTTGAATAGAATAATTAATAAAAATACTACAAAACATAACTATTTTATACCAATCAAATTTTGAACAATTTAAAAACATATAACAAATAATTCAAAACAATCATAGACTGCAATTAACGTGTTTAATTTAAAATTGGAGAACACATCCATAATTTCAAGGCAACAGTACGCAGAACTCCTCCACAGAGTAGAAAGATCTAGGCAATAGTGGCTGTCTAATGCTGTTTTTAAATGGTAAAATTTCCTGCAAATTTGTAATGCTCTGTGGGTGCATATTTACCTGTCTAGCACCAGCTTAGGAAGGAATTTTGCTTTATAGATTCAGTCTGTGCTGTCTAGCACGATAATTATTAGCTTAACTGTGTACTATAACTGTGTGTGTGTTTATTTTATATATAATAGCATTTAAATTTAAAGTAGAGTATCACCTGAAGTATATATATACTCTATACTCTGAAGAGTAAGAGGTCCAACATCTTTAAAAGCAACCCTACATGACTCAGCTTCTTTTAAGACCTGCCATAAGCCTTATAGCTTTTTTGCAAGAAAAAAACCCTTTGCATATTCCAAACTGACGAATCTTCCCAAAGAAGAATTCCACAGTTCAGATATGGATATACAAGACCATAGTAAGCTGTTAATAAAACAGTAAAATTGCAGTATAATTTCAAATTTCTAAGTAAAAAATATTCCTTTACAAATTTTTGCTCAAATACATGCTGTGTGATCAATCCAAATCAACTTGTTTTCAATACAAAAGCCTGCAATTGTGCATTTTTAACCTCTTCAAGTACACTATCATCCAACATACAGTTTGTGTCTTATTTTGACTATGTTTCAAGTTCAAAAACATGTACTTTGTCTTATTAGAATTTATTGTCAAATTCTGCATACATACAGCCTACTTCAATTTACAAAAGACTAACTACAACATCCCACTGAGACAGAAACAATGATTTTTTCAAAGAAATATAGAATAGCTATATTTTCCTCATTAAATTTACATTTGGTCCACACAATTGTCTTTTTCAAAAGCCTACTCTACCCATAACATCGGGATATGATGAATAGATTTAACATAACGGATCAACGGTTTGTTAGCATCGGTTCTGAAATTAGCTTTAGCATATTTTTTACTAACTTCAACCCATCCTACAACAAAAAGCCCTTATTAACTTGTTTATGGAGATAGATAACAACTTACTTTTCTTTTATTCACAGCATCATATTAAAACTTGAAGCTAAGTAAGTGAATAGAACTTTTAAATCCAATCCTTTTTTAACTGTATGAGCAAATTTTGCTTTACGATGCTTCTTGTTTTATAGTATAATCTATATCTATATACATAATTAATTTGCTAGGGGTTATTTTGTGAGTAGAACTCCTCCTAGAGTTTTTAACCGATTTTGATGTTTTTGGTGTCATTTTACAGAGCTCACTCTGAAGTTGTGCTTCCCTTAAAATGAGCTCAATGTATGTTAAGGGCTTCGCCCCAGTGGCCCTCAAAGTTGCCATGTTAATCTTATGGAAGGTCAATCTTAAGGAAGAAGAAAAAAGATTTCTTTTGATTTTATCAGGGGCACAAAAAACAGCTGTTCGTATGAAAAGCTTAAAACAGCTGATTTTGATCAACAGCTGATTTTGATCAACAACTGATTTGGATCAAAAACTGAATATAATTTTAGGTTAGGTAAATCAAGCAATAGCGAAGCATTGCCATGTCCACTAGTAATTATTAATTGTCCATTTCCAATATTCGGTGCTGCTTCTTTTGTTAAAAATTCTGAGCGCTTTGTATACAAATAAGTTCATTAGTGGCTTTATCCTGGAAAATTTGCTAAGGCGTGTTTTCTTCTTAAGTGAAACTAACCGGGTAAACTGCCTTCGGTTTTTGATGACTTATCAAACCCCAATATGGGATTTGGGATGGGGTTTATTTTTGTCTGACCCATCCCAACATTCGAGACCATATTGAATTCTAGAAATAAAATTAATACTATTTTATAGTGATGTTTTTGAAAAGTAGTACAATAGCTTTGGGCATTCATGTGCATCTATTAGTAGAGACACCTTCAAGTAAGTTCTATTGGAGGCATAGTAGTGTAGCAGATAATTTTATACAGAAAATATGAACATTTTTCTGACGAAAAAGTTTGTTTTGAAACACTAATGGTGTAATCTGTATATATATATATATAAGTGAATGTTTGTTTTCTTGTTTCTCTATAGACTCAAAAACTATTAAACCGATTTCACTAAAAATTTCACAGATTATCCATATTAATGCCACGAGTGTTTATATGTTACAATTGCTGCAGTCTAAGGGGTTGAAATTGGGTTCCTACCCCTATACAATAAATATAAATTGAACTAACTTCCTACAAGCTACAAAGCTAAACTTGTTTGATATTGTTCTTATAAGATATACAAACCATTTGCAATTCGTTTGCTTAAGACAAACAGATCAAATTTGATAGTCAAATAATCAATTAATTATACACTTACTTTTTCTATTTGCTCAAAAACTACTTGATTAATTTCACTAAAAATTTCACAATTTACACATAACAGTACCAGAATTGTTTAGAGAATATGGTCACAACAATCAAAGAGATTAAAATGGGGTAGCTACCCCTATACAATTAAAATAAATTGCACTAACTTCCTACAAGCTATAAAGCTGAATTTGTATAATATTATCTTTAAAAGATACACAAACCCTTTTGCAAATTGATTACTTAAGTCAAAGTAATGACATAAGATAACTACTATTAAAATTAAATAATAATTAAAATAGGATATCTATAAAACAAATTGCATTAACATTAACACCATATGTTTAATCCATGCCCTGGTCATAAGAATCTCATTTTAACCACAAGTCACTTCAAAATGAACTTTTCAATGCACTCATTATGTACTAAAATCAAGCAATAGTAAATTACAAGCTCCACTAGTATTATAATATAATTTTCTTAGTACTATTTCTGAATCTTGAAAATTGCCAACATGTTTGTCAAAACTCACTAAACTATTACCTTTAGTTACAACACAATAACCTATTTTACCTGCTTTTAGTAACGCCCGGAGTCAACACGATCAAGCAAGAATCTACGGATTCGTCCGTCACGATACCGTTTGAACGAACTTTCCGTAACCTAGAAGCAGGAAGACCGGTAGAAGGCAGCGCGTCGTCGGAACAGTTTAACTTCTGCGGCTGCGGATGGCCTCAACACATGCTTATTCCTAAAGGATCGGCCGATGGGTTGACTTGTCAGCTGTTTGTCATGGTCTCCAACTATGAAGATGACATGGTGAGACAATCTAGGTTTAATGAAACTTGTATTGTGTTGTTATTGGCATATACTGAACTTATTTTTTGTTAAATATATTTTTAATTTAGATGTAGAGTTTCATAAAAATATTTACTTTAAATTAATTTAATTAGAAAGAATGAAAAAGTGAAAGCAAATCACAAGTTTGTTTGTTTGTTTGCTTTTAGAAAGTATCTTCTGCACTCAACCAAAACTATAAGTACAAATTCTGAAACATCAAACGGTCTAATAATGTTTGTTATTGCAGTATTTTAGCTATTGGTGGTGACTAAGAAGTACGGTATTCTGATTCTAGGCCATCTAATATACAGAAGAAAAAATTTGCACAATAATATTCAAAGACAAAAAATAAATTAATCATCACAATATTTCAAGCAAAGTAAAATAAATAATTACAGGCTCTAATAAATTAGGCCTATTAACAAGTTCACTGCTACGCAAATTTCGTATTTCCTATGCTATGAGCTGACCTTTTATCTATACTTATAAAAGCCAAATACCATTGAGTCGTAGATTCATCACAGTTTCTCCAAAACCACGAGGCCTACAAACATGAAATTTAGCACTAATACTCTTTATAGGCTCTAGACGCGCACCAAGAAAGGGTTTCCGAAAATTCGAAATTTTAGGGGGGGTTTTGGGGGGTCAAAGTTACTAAATCACGATTTATCAAAACCTACCGAACGGATTGGAATGAAGTTTGGTATGTAGCTTCCTCTAGGGCCATAGATGCTCGCTAAGAAAGGGTGTTAAAAAATTCGAAATTTTAGGGGTGTTTGGGTTGGTCAAAGTTACAAAATCACGATTTCTCTAAAACCATCGAACGGATTGGAATGAAATTTGGTATGTAGCTTCCTCTAGGGCCCTAGGTACTCGCTAGGAAAGGGTTTTAAAAAATTCGAAATTTTAGGGGGGTCAAAGTTACTAAAAAGAAACACCGAACGGATTGGAATGAGATTTATTATGTAGCTTCCTCTAGGGCCCTAGATGCTCGCTAAGAAAGTTTTTCAAAAAATTCGAAATTTTAGGGGAGGTTTGGGCCCGGTCAAAGTTACTAAAAATCTCCATATAGTAATATATTTGTTGATATAATATTTTTTTGTTAATATACATTTAACTTTGATTTGTCTATCCGTGCAAAGCCGGGTCGGGCCAGCTAGTTTTTTATATTTACAGCCTAAATGAGTAGAAATTACTTTATTTTTTATTTTTGAACCTTTCTACGTAATAATCACTGATATTTTAAAGTGGATGCATATGTGCGTCTATAGCACATAGGCTTAAAATTGGCGTGCAGAGCACACAATGCTCTTTGTATTGTAAATTCTGTCAATACGGGTGTTGGCATGCAACGCACTGTGCGTCGGCGCATCTCATAGTGTCCAGTGTCAAGCTCACAAGTGAGTCCTTAGCAGTGAACGTGTTACTAATCCTTTAATTATTTTAAGATGAATAATTTCTTGAATCTTTAGGATGAAATGTAAAGTCAAGTCATCATACTTCTGTTACAGGTGGAACAGTCGAACCTCTCCGGTAAAACATGCAGCGATGCATCGAGCTACTGTGGTGTCCGTGACAGACTATATCCTGACAAAAGGTCTATGGGATTCCCGTTTGATCGTCAGCCACGGGACGGAGTGAACACCCTGCAACAATTCCTCACTCCAAACATGGCGGTACAAGATGTTATTATTCGATTTACACAGCGCATAAATAAGCATTGAACAAAATAAAAGTGTCTACCAACAAAAAACTTTGTTTATAAAATAAAAGTCATTATACTTAATGCATTTGTATTACTGTTTTATATTTCAATCTATGTAAGATATTTAAATGAGTTTATAAATTTAATTACTGAAAGTATAGAATGTGTATAATTTTATAGAAACTCTTTCCCTGCCGTTATTACAATGTTCACTAATAAAATAAATAATACCTACTTTATGTTTTCTTTCAAAGTTTTAAAATTGGAGTTAGGAAACATTTTAGCTAACAAATTGCAGGGCTCCCACATGAAGGGACTCATATTACTGGGCCCTGTGCTAAAGGAGGACAGATTCTTACAAAACAAGAAATTAATTTCTAATTGAAACAATAATTTTGAAATTAGTTTGACTTATCATGTTTTTATACAGAGTGTCCCACGAAGAAACGGAGAAACTCTCAGGACTTGTTCTTCAGGTGAAAATAACAAAAAAAGTTTATGTAAACATAGGACCAAAAACTCTTCGTTTCCCAGATATCCGCCATTTTGTTTTTTGTGAAAAATAATTCATATCTAG
This sequence comes from Philaenus spumarius, assembly GCA_018207615.1. NCBI lineage: Eukaryota > Metazoa > Arthropoda > Insecta > Hemiptera > Aphrophoridae > Philaenus > Philaenus spumarius. The sequence goes on along the minus strand of JAGFPH010001238.1, from coordinate 152,131 downwards.
AGAACGGTTTGACTGGTTGAGTTCAAACTTGTCATGAAGCTTAACCTAACAGTGATATATCCCAACAAAAATAACTGATACTATCGAATCTTGCGTTTCGAAATGGCGGCTGTTTGAAAATTTCAAACCTAAGTAACTCAAAAACCGTACATTTTAACGAAAAATGTCAAGATACCTTTTTTGTAGCCCTTTTGATTCCCTATAGGGTGGTGTAACTGTCAAAACAATCGGATGAAGGATAATAGCTAAGTTAAAGGTAATGACAGCAAATGTACATACAATATTGCTGTGTTTACTGTGTTGGTACAGTATGCCGGGTTGAACAAACCAATTATTATACATAACTTAACTATTATCCTTCATCCAATTGTTTTAACAGTTCCACCATCCGATAGGGAATCAAATGGGTTACAAAAAAGGTGCCTTGACATTTTTCATTAAAATGTACAGTTTTTCAGTTATTTAGGTTTGAAATTTTCAAACAGCCGCCATTTTGAAACGAAAGATTCGATAGTATCGATTATTTTTGTTGAGATATATCATTGTTAGGTTAAGCTTCATGCAAAGTTTGAACTCAATCAGTCAAACCGTTCACTAGATATGAATTATTTTGCACAAAAAACTGTGGATATCTGGGAAACGAAGAGTTTTCGGTCCTATGTTTATATGAACTTTTTTTGTTATTTTCACCTGAAGAACAAGTCCTGAGAGTTTCTCCGTTTCTTCGTGGAACACCCTGTATAAACACAGTAATGATAGTATTACAGTCAAAATTACTTTGTTAACTGAAGAATAAAACGTCATTACAATCATTGACAATGACAATAAAGTATTTCATAACTTTCATTTTTATATCCGCCAAGTTACACAATTTTGAAATAAAATTTAAATATTCCGAAAGGGTAACCATTAATCAGATTTTCTAAGGGGTCCGTTGCCCTTATGACAGCTTCCTTGGAGTCACCCCTTTAACATATTTTGCAAAATTGAATACCACTATTATTGCTTCATTTTGCCTTTAGTAGGTACCTATGTTACGAACTTCTATAGGAATGATGAGCAGTGACTCTTACGAAAAGACCTAAGGTCTGGAGTGGTCAATGAACCCCGATCCTCAGAATCATTGAAATTTGTATATGTAACATGTGTTTGCACTCTAACCCAATTTTTCATCCGATCTGGTCCAAATTTGGTACACACGTTGATTTTCTAAGTCGTTTGGATGAGGTCGATAACCAAAACATCCAATAACCGTTCTTTACTGGAAGAGATTTTGAGATTTTTGTACTAGAATGAAACATTTTTAGGGTTTTATGTAAAAATTAAATGTAGGATATTATTCTGCACATTGTTTTTTTTTAGACAACCTTATAGCCCATCTGGTGCCCCCAAAATCGGTCAAAACGTAAAATACCATAAAAGTAACAAAAAAACTAAGTTTATCCGCTTCGAGCGAAACGAAGCACTTCATAATCCGAGGGCACAAGGCCTAGGTGCAAACAAATTCTACTAATATATTTTGTATACATAGGCTGCTATTCAGTACCTTTGTCAATGGACCAATTTCCCTTGAAACCATAAAACATGCAAACTTAATTTTGGAGATTCGATCAACTAACGTTAGCAGTTCAGCTATGCGATCGAATTATTTTTATTGTACCTTTCTACTAATCCTGAGACTACAGTAATCGAATTGAGGTATAAATTGAATTTAAAAAAATTAAAACAATATACAGGCTGTTCCCAAATTATGTTTCCAGACTTCCACAACTTGTTCCTTTGGTCAAAACAAGAACAAAACTTCCAATAAACATAGGTCCTAAAACGCTTAGTTTCCTAGCTATCCGCCATTTTGTTTTTTGTACAAAATAATTCATATCTAGAGAAGGGTTTGACTGATTGAGTTCAATCTTGGTATGAAGTTTAACCTGACAATGATATACCTCAAGAAAAATAAACGATTAAATCCAATCATGCGTTTCAAAATGGCGGCTGTTTGAAAATTACAAACCTAAATTACTCCAAAACCGTACATTTTAACGAAACATGTCAAGATACCTTTTTTGTAGCCCTTTTGATTCCCTATCGGATGGTGTAACTGTCAAAACAATCGGATGAAGGAAAACAGTTAAGTTATGTGTACTAATTGGTTTGTTCAACCCGGCATCCTATACCAACACAGTAAATACTACAATATTGTATGGACATTTTTGTTGTCATTACCTTTTAACTTAGCTGTTATCCTTCATCCGATTGTTTTGACAGTTACACGATCCGATAGGGAATCAAAAGGGCTACAAAAAAGGTATCTTGACATTTTTCGTTAAAATGTACGGTTTTGGAGTAATTTAGGTTTGTAATTTTCAAACAGCCGCCATTTTGAAACGCATGATTGGATTTAATCGTTTATTTTTGTTGAGGTATATCATTGTCAGGTTAAACTTCACACCAAGATTGAACTCAATCAGTCAAACCCTTTTCTAGATATGAATTATTTTGTACAAAAAACAAAATGGCGGGTATCTAGGAAACTAAGCGTTTTAGGACCTATGTTTATTGGAAGTTTTGTTCTTGTTTTGACCAAAGGAACAATTTGTGGAAGTCTGGAAACATAATTTGGGAACATCCTGTATATTTCAACAAAAAAACTATGTTTCGTGAAAACGTAATACATTACCCAAACTTAAAAAATCACTATTTTTTCAAAAAATCTGAAACATTATGGAAAGATACTTTTAAAAGAGGTTTATTTTAGTATTCCCACAGATAAAACAATACTGATAACTCCGACACGATTTTTGTCAGTCTGTGGTTTTGCGCAACCCCATCCTGTCTACACATTTGAGTACTGTGTGAGGTTTAAAACCACAACATTCTGATAAGGTGTGTATATATTGATGCTGTTTGTTATTCTTTTCACTTGACTCCTGAGTTAGGACTTGAAACCAACACTGGTAAGTTATCAACTATTATATTTCTCTTCATTGAACGTATATTACTCAAAAATTCTATACTTATTTTTAATTATTTTACTTGTAATTTTAAACATTATTATTAGTGCACCGAAAAACTTGTTTTTCAATAGGATACTATGGATTTCATTTTTTAAATATTAAAATATGTTTGTTTAGGTATTATTTCTTGTAGGCCTATTATAGCTATTCAGAAATGATTTCACAATTCTTTGAGATATTTACCTTATAAGCAAACTGGAACCTTGCATGAAAGTTACACAAGACATTCTTTGAACGCGAATAATGATCAAGATATAATATTATAATAATATAGACTTTTGGATGGTTTTTAATATTAAAGTAATCTATGAAACAATGGTCACAAAATAAATTTGTTTTACATTTATTATGCATGGGTTTTTAAAGACAAAACAAAGGGTTTTTCATAATTACACAGAATAAATAAGCTCCAAAATTACACTAAATTATAATAATAATGAATTATGTAATGCAAAACCTACAAATTCAAAATTAATTAAAGAGAACAAACTTAAAATATAAACGACAAAGTGCGTACACATTTAGTTTTAAAAGCGGTTTATACAAGGTGTCACAAAAAATCTTATCATGCTTATACATTGAAATAAATGAAAATTGTTTAGTAGATTTTTTCGAATTCGACTTAGTTTAGTCGCAATCCGTCATTCTGTTTTTTTTACAAAAACTCATTGTTACTCCAGAAATAGACGACATATTGAGTTCAAATTTGGTATAAGCATTTTGTGTGTTACGATTTATAAGTGTACCAAACGCCAAGATTTTACGTTTATAATTTTCAAAATGGCGGCCGTTACTAATTTGTAAGTTAACAAACAATTTTATTACAAAATACTTACTTTAACTTTAACCCTGTTTCTGTGTGTACTTATTACACCAACCTTAACACGAATTGAAAGTGTAAGTATTAAGTCTAAATGATTTGTGTATACATTTATAATGTTTATGTGTTGAAAGCCGTTTGACTCAGAAACCCTTGTGGGTGCAGCTTATGAATGGAAATCATATACAAAACATCCTCTAAGAACCATTGGAATATTAAACAAAACTTTCCTAAAAAATAAATACAATATCAATACGACAAAATTTGGAACAGGATTTGCATTTTAGACTTTGACAAAACCAAATAATACATTTAAACATTTTTTAATTTATAAAATTCATATTTTATCATTTTAAGCAGAACCAAATCGATCAAACTATACGGTACAACTAATGCTGCAAATTTTGTATCGTGTATTAATTGGTTATCAAAATAATGAATGAAAATGAAAGAAAGTTTAATATAAAATCACAACAATACCAGACAAATTCAAGTACAAAATCACAAATACAAATACTAAACAAAATGACTATAAAACCGAAAAGTTTTAGTTATATTATTAAAATTAAACTCTTTAATTTAAATTTTAAGTTATTTTACTCTGACAGAATCTTGCGCATTTAGATTCATGCTTTTCGTCGTTCGGAACAACTTTTTCAGCAATTTTACGGAAATCTGAAATACACGTTTTGAAGCTAATGATCTCTACTTTCAGAATCTGTTTGAATAATAATTGTAATCGGCTGCAATGATTCATTTATATGCATTTTTTAATATAACGCTCTAAATTGTTTAAACAGTTACTATGCAAAAACAAGTCCACCTTGTGCACGGTTAATCTACCTTCAATTAACTGTCATTTTACACAATTCCAAAGCTTCAACTTTTAAAATTTCAAAATTAAGAATTTATAACAAAAAATACATTTTCCGTGGATTTTCCGATTTTTCTCAGTCAAAAATGCACAGATCGATACTTACAAATCATCATTTTAAAGGGTTTTTAAATATACCACAACTTTTCATTGAAAGTATAGTGTTACATCCAAGTATTTACAAAAT
>JAGFPH010001238.1:108090-147226 GCA_018207615.1 Philaenus spumarius | reverse complement strand
ATAAATAGAATAGAATAGAGTATAAATAGAATAGAATAGAGTATAAACAGAATAGAATAGAGTATAAACAGAATAGAATAGAGTATAAACAGAATAGAATAGAGTATAAAAAATAGAATAGAAATTTTTTTTAATTCTAGGTAAACAAAGTTGAGATAGACATGGTCAGCAAAGTAATAAAAATAACAACATAGCTACAAAATACATATGATTCATAAGACTTAACATAATATACAGAGCACATACAATAAACTAGAATACAAGACACAGTTTGTGCATAAGATTAAAATACAGGATCTTCAATATTAGGAGAGAAAAATATGATACTATTAATTATATTCGTGTATTTTTCTTTTAAGAGAATTCTTTAAAAGTCAGTATTACACAGAAGTGGTTTAGCACTGGAATATGTTTTAAATGTTTTGTACCGTTTAATTTTGCATAAGTTATACTTATTTTATTGTTTACAAGAGTTCAAGCATGAACTGCTGGGTCACTAACCAAAGCGAGGTGTAGCTTTGAGTATTCGTTGGTGGTGTAAAGATACAGACTCAATGCTGTGTGGGTTGATATTTCACCTAAACTGCCAAATAGGTTTCCCAAATTTTAAAAGTTTTCAGAAGGGAAGTAAAAATTTCCCCAGACCACCTTTGCCGAAGGAGGGGAAGTATTCCTTAATCCTATACCCCCAGTCCAGCCCCCTAGAAAAATTAACTATTCATCCATTAAAAAAATACTCATTTACTGCAACCAAGATCGTTTTTTTATCATAAACATGTGAATACATGTTTTTATTACTATAAATTTTACAATTTCTCAAGGTAGAAATTACAAACAATTTGTTTCTGTGTGAGATAAAAGTTATGCAACTTGGGATAATGTAGCCTAATAATAATTGCATAACTTAAAGTAATTTGTATAAATAAAAGAACACCTGACTGATTCTACAGACTTAACACTTTCAGGGTATGTACCTTCATACAACTATGTAGAGGGTGCACTTCTTAAAAGAAAGGATTTTGCAAAATATTGGTTTTAATGGTTGAAAATAGTCCAAATTTGGAGTTTCACTCTCCTATAACAGATAAAAAGCTTATTAAAAAGGTTTTTAAATTAATTTAATAAAGTATACGTTAAGATTTTTGTAAATCACACTCGTATGACTCTATATCATTTATTTTAGAGACAAAACTGCTAAAATACTGTAAATTTTAGCTTGAAATTTATATTTGCGATGTTTTAGGTTGAACGCTACCGCCCTCTTGCAGACAACTTGAACAACAGATTCGGTAGCGGTGAGAAGATTCCAGTACAGAATGTAAACCTACCCGATCTCAGTCTACCACTTAGTCTGGGCCGTCGAGCCCCGTTTTCACTTTTCGTCCCACTCCACAGAAAGATGGGGTCTCGGCTGATCGAAGTTTTTCTGGGTAATTAATTTTATAAAGTGTACATACAACTAAGATATATAGAATAGATGATTTTGCCACAGTGGGAATTTAGTGACGTACAAATTATATTGTGCGGTTGTATAAAGTTGTATAAAGGAAAGAATTAAACAATACAAATTTAACTAAACCAATAGTGTAGACAGGATTCATCAATAGGGAGGTTTATTACAGTTTTTGGAAGTAAAAGGTGGGGGAGTTGAGAACGAAATAATGTTATAAATTGGAAAGATTTATTTTTTCAGAGCGGGACGACTTAAACAGCTATTTCCCTCAAATTAGCGTCTGTAAAATGGTGCATTTAAAATTTGTAATGATTTGATTTGCCCAAATTCTGGTCTTAAAATTATCGTCTTAATTCATAAGGTGACCGTTAGTACAACAGCCAAAATCTGTAAAAGTTTTAAACTATGTCAAATTAGGATACAAACATATCTTGATAATACACCACGTTATTAACAGCTGATGCGGTCACATAATAAATAAACATACCATATGTAGTTGGCAACAGTGTTTTCGTGTACATAAACATGGATTAAATTGCTAAATTATAACCTTCATTAGCACATATAACTTCAATCATAATTAAAAATTTATCATTGGATTTTGTACACTCAAAAAACTAGCCTTAGTGGGTCTTGTAGTGAATATTTGCACATCTGTTAGTCTTATAAAAATCACTCGTTAGATATTTAATAATGCCAAAACGTTTAGACAACTTTCACCTTGGAGCATTTTATTTTAAGTGTGTTAAAATATACAATCATAATTAATTACTCGAAAAAAAGAAAATGAAATGAATTAATTCTTCCTTACAAACCTTGTACAATATTAATTAAATTAAACATAAATATAAGAAATTTTAAATAAAGTAATAAATTAAAAATACAAAGGGAAGAATTATGTATCCTCTGTAGGAATCCTATAATGAGGGTTATACCTTTACTTCGAAAACAAAATAACATTTATTTGATCAGAGTTTTGAATAACATTTAACAGAAACAATGAATTATAAGGAGTTTTACAGCAAAAATTTTCTTTTTATATAAGCATTTTTTATAGATCAGATGAGATAAAATGGGCCTAATAAAATGTTAAAACTGTTAAATAAATAGGCCTAATAATGTTGTTTGCATTTTCGGCTCTTCTTGTAGCGTATGAATCAAACAAAGCATACAGATTGAAAAATAAATACAGTAATTGAACATTTTTAGAAAATTTGATGACAAAAGTGAGCTGGATTATATTACTTATTAAGGAGAACGTCTACATTGTCGGGACTGAGCAGCCAAGATTTCAAGCTTCTCAAGAATTTTGGTTGTCTAGTACAATGTTTCATATATACCAGTACTGGTAGTTTGATATACAATTTCGGAGCTACATAAGAAAAATAATTCATAAAACTTGTCAGCCTAGGTTTTGGAGTAGGCTAATTGTGCCTAGAACGGAATGAAAATTTATACGCATTATGTACAGTGGGAAATTATCCACTTCTTCTGTAGAAGACACTAAGAACTTTGTATATAAATAGATGTTTAAGTGGTAGTAAAGATAAACTATGAAAAAAAGGTCTTGAAGGTTCAATTCTGTTTTTATTTTGTATAACACAGATAATGCCTTTTTGTATTATTTTAATAGGATACAGGTTTGTGTTATAAGCGGTTCTCCAGCAAATAATTCCATATTCCACTCTGCTACGGACTAGTGAAAAATAAAGTTTAAGTAACTTGTACTTAGGGTTTCGTGTACTAGTTGCTTTCTTATAAACAGATTTTAAGTCATATTTCATTTACATACAGTCAGTAATGTTTTTACGTTAAAGGTATGAGAACACGAACCGATTTCCTGTCAGCGGCAGTGTACTGTCGTGATCGCATGAACCCGTACCTCTTCATCTACGCCTTCTCTGTGGCCATTCTTCACCGCCCCGATACCAGAAATATCGCTATACCTCCGCTGTCCGAAGTGTTTCCCGAAAAGTACATGGACTCTGAAGTTTTCGCCCGAGCTAAAGAGGAGTCTAACATAGTCGAAGCTGGATCCAGAGTAAGAAAAATCTTCCATCACACTAGTTTAATTTATATGTGAAGTAATTAAAAACAGTAATTTAGAGTTTTGTTGGCCACGTAGTCTTCCAGAACTTTGATTAATATATTGCTCACTTCGACAGATACCGCTAGAGATTCCACGAGACTACACAGCCTCCGATCTGGAAGAAGAACATCGTGTTGCTTATTTCCGTGAAGACATGGGCATCAATCTTCACCATTGGCACTGGCATTTGGTTTATCCGTTCGATGCTCCGAGGAACATCGTGGACAAGGACAGGCGAGGAGAACTCTTTTATTACATGCATCAACAAATCCTTGCAAGGTTTGTTTATAACAATATTTTTTTGGTGTTACGTGTCAGTGAATGTTATACCATTCAGAATTATAGGAAAACTATTAAAAAACTATCACAGGCGTTTAACACAGGTTAAAATTTCACCATATCTTTTTTGAGGGTATTAATTTTTGTAATGAATGAAAGGGTTTCTCTACAAGCCAAGCATAATAATTTCTAAAACATTTTTACTTGGGGAATCATCAAGGTTAATACTAATCTTGTTGTTTACTTTTAAACATAATACATGTAAAGAACATATTAATAAGTACTACAGTAACTTTCAAAGGCAAAATTAAGACAAATTTATGTTACGAAAATTTAAACACGCACATTGAAATTCATGCTGTTTTATTTTGTTCAGATACAACTTCGAGCGGTTCAGCAACAACTTGGCTCGAGTGAAGCGATTCCTCAACTTTCGTGAACCCATCCCGGAAGGATATTTTCCCAAACTCGACAGCTTGGTGTCCAGTCGCGTTTGGCCTGCACGAAACGCCAACACAACAATCAGGGTGAGTGAGAATAATACATTTTTAGTTCTCATAATCAGGGCGGATGTAGGCAGAACTCGGCCTACGTTAGACAAAAATTTAATCACACAGAAAATGTTCCTTGCTTAGTTTGTTCAAAATAATAGTCTATAGTTTATTATTACAATTTCTGAACATTGCAATCTTCAATGATTTATGCGATAATTGTTTAAAAGTGGTAAAATAAATATTATTATATTTTCCGTTCTGTTAAATATGTTTGTAATTGGTAAAATATGTTTTCTTCTCCAAATGTAGGCCTAAATTACCGTAAAACACAGAGAGGCTGCTATAATAGTTTTATAAAAAGAAAATTAAAGGTCCATAGTCTGAACTTGACAGCAATTCCAGAATGAAGGTCAGAGTGGAATACTCTTTGGAATTGCTGTTAAGTTTAGACTATTTCTATAAATATTATGTTTATAAATCTATCTCTTATAACAAAATAATTTTTTTCTCAAAACTAGAAAATAATATTTATTTTTAATTTGATCATTTACTTATTTCTTAATTCGAGCTTCCCGAACACTCTCTCCAATGGTTCGATGTCTCCTATAAACCTCCTCTGCCAACTTCCAATATCTGCTGTCCGTCAAAATCTGTTCAAACTCTGAGTGAGTCGCAGTCGTGTAAATCTTTAGCCTATCTCTTGCGAAGTTATTCGATTCACAATAAAGGAGGTTGTGTTCAACGGTTTCATCTTCTTTGTCACAAGCTAAACGACGAGGAGATAAACCTATTCAGGTAGGCCTGGGTGTCGATGTGACCACTTGTCATACGAGCAACATCTAGGTGTAGCGATGCTTCGGAAGGTTTTCTTTGAATCTTATAAAGTAAGCGTCCTGATGTACTTTCCTTCCACAGTTCTATTCAAGTACTTACAAACTTCCTTATAATTTCTGTCTCTGGGGGGGGGGGGGGGGCAATGACTGCATAGTTAGTCAGACAATAAGCGGTTTCATTGCCACTATGACCACTATGACTAGGTACCCACTGGAAGGTGATATTTTTTCCAGTTAATTGTCTCGGCATTTTATGAAACTCCTCGATCCAGTATTAGAATGTTGTTGGTCTCTGTCTGTTCATCATTTCTAAGGCTGATCTGGAGTCGAATTTGATCATTTAAAAGTACAGTTTAAAGAAATAAATCCAAAGAATGATGTGATTACAAATAACTGTGCCTGAAAGCTCGATAAAAGGCCTGGATTAGTTTTAATTCACTATACCGACTACCTATTGTTGATTTAATATAATGCTACCATCAAATAGTCTTTTTTGCCTCTGCTGCGTTCATTTCAACTATTCAGCTATTTCCAAGCTGTTCAGATTCCTTCTTCATTATTAACTTATGAAATGTCATTGGAAATGGTTGAATAGACAAAAAGGAACTTTGTTACAATCGGGAAGATTAAAAGGAAAAGTTTTTATATAAATTATACTTTAATAAGCCTAAATTCTTTAATTCAGTAAATTATTAGAAAAATCCATAACTAATAGATTGATTTTTTGACATTGTGTTACAATAAATCTTTACATAAAACCATTTGAGTGACTAATAAATTTAATCACTTAAACCGGGTTTTCAGTAAATTCTTTAAAAGTTACTCTGGCTTGTACTCGAAAGTTTTAATGCAAAAATATGACATTAAAAATAAAATATGTTGCTCCACTTTACAGGACGTATACAGGGAAGTGGATCAAATCAAGTTCGATATTCAAGATTTGGAGCGCTGGCGGGATCGTTTCTTCGAAGCCATACACACTGGCAGCGTTACTACAGTAAGTTTTAAAATCAATTCATAAAATAACCTACACGTTGTTATTTCCTAAAACTTTGTCATATTTTGATTCTGTGAATCTTAAACGAAGCGACCGTAATGTTTGCAGAGCGACGGCCAAACCCAGCAGTTGACCGAATCCAGAGGCATAGACATTCTGGGCAACATGATGGAAGCTAGTATTCTGTCGGTGAACCCCAACTTGTACGGAGATCTTCACAATCTCGGACACGTCGCCATCTCGCTCTCTCACGATCCTGACCACAGACATTTGGAAACGTTCGGTGTAATGGGCGATTCTGCTACCGCGATGCGAGACCCTATTTTCTACCGTTGGCACGCGATGGTCAACGACATGTTCGAAGAACACAAGAATACGCTGCCTCGATACACCACACAACAGGTAGGTCTCGTTTAGAAAAAGTGTGATCAACCCTTAACAAATCAGTAAAAGTTTAATCAGAACTACCTAAGCGGTTTTTGAGTTAAATCGTAATAAACAAACACACAAATGTTTCCTACTTATTACATAGTACAGCTTTAAAAAAATATTGCAAACCAGATAAAATTGTTATTTGTTTTTGGTATTGTGACATGTTTTTTTTAAGAAATAAAAGTTATCAATGTTGAGATTAAAACCAATAAAGAAATGAACAATAAACTTATTATTGTTAATATTAGATTAACTTTATTAATCAATTAATTAAAACATACAGTGTGTTAATTTAAAATAGGCCTCCCACTACAACAAGAAATAAACGGTACCAGATAACTGCCACATACTTTCTCCCAGTTGAAACTTTATTCCTTCCCAAGAGTAGCATAGGAGGTGGTTATTTAGAATTGCAAAAGTAGGACATACCATGGAAAATATTAGATGCATGTAACACACATCCATATTTTATTATAATATTATTAAAACTATTCAATCGATTTCGAAAAAATTTGCACCAAACATGTCAATTAGGTCTGTATAGATGCACGAAAAAAGGTTTTGAAACATTTTGAAAAACAACCCCCTTTTTGGCCAAAACTCCCCAAAAATCAGCTATTATTATTATTATTACTACCCAAACGAGAATTTTTAGAAAGATGCAGTTTTTTGCATATGATAGGGTACATTAAGGGCTACAAATAACCCAAATTTTATCAAAATCGTTAAAGCCGGTTTTGAGAAATTTGGTTTTTTCTCGTTTTTTGGCCATTTTTCGGGGGTAAAACCCCTTAAAAATCAAAAATTTGAAAACATGAAAAAATACCTGGAGATATTCCAGAACTATACGTACATACCAAATTTCATCAAAATCGGACCGTTGGTATGGTCTCCAGCTCTATACACACATCCTAACAGACACACGGACAGACATCACCAAAAAAACACTTTATTGTGTTCAGGGAGCACCAAAACACATAATTCCACTAAAAATATGTTTGGGTTCAGGGAGCACCAACACAGATAATTCCACTAAACAATTTCTTAGGGTTCAGGGAGCACCAAAACTGATAATTCCGCTAAAAATTCAAATTTGAAAATTTGGACGAAAACAATACTTTCTACATATACTAAGTATAGGGGGAGAAAGTAAAAAGAAAAGCGGCCTAACAACACGGATACACATTATATGAGCACAAAATAATACGCTTATAAAGTTCACTAGTGACATCTATAAATAAATTCATACAGATTGAATTTACTTAAACAATCAATAATTAAAAGTATTCTACAACGTGGTACCGCTAAACATTTTATACAGTACACATTGCAAATCAAATTAGAACCAAATTGAAAAATGTTTATACTGTCCAATATACATTTAATCTTTATCAATATAGCATAGTTTATTATTTGTTTTAAAATCACATATTTCAGAAAAATTACATTCGTTTAATTAAATGTTCAAAATTGTTGTACGTTTTCTTACGCAGATAGTAAATTTTGAAAAAGCATTTTACTGTAAGGTCCCTGACTAGGGGGACATTTATACTTGTTTAGGCCAAGGGAAATCTGTTTGTAAATTTTAATGATTTTAGAAACTTTGTTTGAACTCTCACTGAGCAAATATAATAATCAAACATATTTTTTGTGTTTTAAGAAGCAGCAAACAGTAGAAATATTAACTAAATTAGTATTATTTACTTCAGAAGTATTTGACAAAATCTTTTTAGCATAAATGTAGTGTGACGTGCACCAAGGTAGAACAATTTACTAAAGTGGAAATTTAAAAAGAAAGTAAATCGAAAATGTACTTTGACAACTATATGTTTAGTAATTTTGTGTCAAGTTTAGTGAGTTTACTTTATAAAAAATAATTATTCGATTCTTAATAGGCCTCCAAACTCCATGCAGATAAGTCAAATAAATATTATAAGTTATTTGTTTATGTTCTAGCTTGACTTTACCGGTGTGAGGGTAACATCGTGTGAAATCAATATCGGTCAACAAAAGAACTTAATTGCGACCTTCTGGCAACAAAGTGACGTGGATCTGTCCCGTGGTCTCGACTTCTCTCCTCGTGGATCCGTCTTCGCTCGCTTCACCCATCTCCAACACTTGCCCTACACTTATAAAATTCAGGTAATTTTTGGATCCGACACGATTGGTGTGGACCTGATATTTTCTGGATTTTCAATTTATAATTGTTTGTTAAAATTACAGGTAGAAAACAGCGGTGCCGCAAGGCAAGGGACAGTGAGAATATTCTTGGCTCCAAAGTTTGACGAGCGTGGTCTTCCGTTCCTCTTCAGAGATCAAAAGAATCTTTTCGTCGAGCTGGACAAGTTTGTTGTGAACTGTGAGTTATAATTTCAACTACACCTATTATAATACAATTAATGGCGATTGGTTTTTTGACCTCGATGCTGATGAGCCATGACAGTGGATATTGGAGGCAGGGTGACATGTTATATTTCTGACTACTTTGACCTTATTCATGCAATGCTAGTTTTATTTCAGTTATACTGTTAATTTAGAAAGTTGGTAATGTTTTAAAAAGAAAATTCCCTCAATTTATTTATTTTTAAGGAGGGAAAACCTTAGCGGTTGTCATCGCCTAGCCTCAATTTATTTGATCTGTCTCATTTTTAAAATTTGCCACCGTAGTAGTAAAGCTGGCTCTGGGCCTACATGGAAGTATACCAAGTAATATTTTAGAGAATTATAATAGGATATTTACAAAATCTGTTTGTTTTTTGACCTCGATGCTGATGAGCCATGACAGTGGATATTGGAGGCAGGGTGGCATGTTATATTTCTGACTACTTTGACCTTTTTCATGCAATGCTAGTTTTATTTCAGTTATACTATTAATTTATAAAGTTGGTAATGTTTTAAAAAGAAAATTCCCTCAATTTATTTATTTTTAAGGGGGGAAAACCTTAGCGGTTGTCATCGCCTAGCCTCAATTTATTTGATCTTTCTCATTTTTAAAATTTGCCACCGTAGTAGTAAAGCTGGCTCTGGGCCTACATGGAAGTATACCAAGTAATATATCTGGAGGGAATTATAATAGGATATTTACAAAATCTGTTTGCCCATAGTAGTAACTTGTTCTAGAAAAAACTAAGAACCTCGAAATATCTACTAAAATTTTACGGCGACTTAAATTTGATTCCAGTAAAACCCAAGACCAATACGATCACACGACAATCTAAAGACTCATCGGTAACGATTCCGTTCGAAAGGACCTTCCGCAACTTGGAAGCAGGCCGGCCGACCGGAGGCACCGCTTTGGAACAATTCAACTACTGCGGTTGTGGATGGCCTCAGCACATGCTTGTACCTAAAGGTTCTTCAGCTGGACTTAAAAGTCAGTTGTTCGTGATGATTTCCGACTATGAAGGCGATAAGGTGAGGATATTGCAGATTATTTCTTTTTAGAAAGTTTTTTTTAATGTATGTTTTAATAATTAAATAACAAACAGTTGAGTTAGGAATCTTTAAATATAAACTATGGATACGAAAAATATTAACATATTGGAAACAGGACTTTGATAAATGCTCAAATATTACTTGAGGCAGCTAGAGTAAATACAAATAGTTATTTACAGACCCCTAAAGGATCATTAAAATGAATTATAAAGCACTTTTTAATTATATTTTATTTTTCCTGCATCATGTACATTCCAAACAAACCACAATAGTTTTATTTTAAATTTCAACTGCATTAGTGTTGGTGAGGAATTAGTACCATCCTGCTCCAACCACATTCAACCACATTCACTGGACTTAAATGGAGCCTATTCCTTTGGCAATAAATATTAGTCACTTTCAGAATTTAGTATTCTAGAGAGATCTTAACACCAACAGTTCTGTACTTTGTCAATAATAAATAACTTTCTATTCAGACTTTTCCCAAACGAGAAAACCTATCAATTAATTAACTAGGTACAATACCTGCTTTTTTGTCTTATATCCAATCCCAAAATCACTTGGTGATTACCGCGGTTTCGGATAACCTATGTATACCCATCTTCAGATCACAGAAATAATGAAATAAATTCCTTCATTAGGTCATCAAATACATTGAAGTCATTACACAAAACAAAAATCACAAAAACACATTAAAAACATGGATTAGGCCTAATCACGCTAACCGGTTACAGTAAAACATTTAACACGAGTTTAATTACTGACTGTTAATTTAAAATTCTTTGAACCATTTGTCCAAGCCTACTCAGGCAATTTATTAAAAAGTTTTATTGTTATACATAAATGGCTATTGCTAGTTTTTTTAAGCCTTACAGGTATTGGATCTGTAAAATATTTACATTCTAGTGCTGTAACTGTGTATATCTTGCCTGAGTATAATTTTTAAGATTTTCCTTGACATTCAATTAAATTTTTATTAGTCTGTTTGACAAATTTTACATTTGTATTTAGACAAGTCAATCATGGATACTAATAAGATGTGCTAATACAATAGCTATACATAATAAGTTACAAAATGCAACAACAAACACAATAAATCAATTCAAAAATGGAGACAACATACAGTTTATAATAAATAACATTTATACATATATATAAAAGAAAAATTATACAATTTTAAATTTCTCATGTGGCTTTAAGCTTAAGACAAGAAATTTCAAAGTCAAGTAAACATTAGTACATAATTATTTCAACTTTAATTTCATATCAATCTTTATTGATCCGTTTTTAATAAATAATATATTTTTATATGGCACGTCATATAGTAATAATATTAATAATAATTTAACAAAATAAAATTTTTTTCCCTTTTTAAATCTTTATGCTTATTAAAATCAAATGTTAACATTAAAATTACAAAATTTAAATAAAACTCATATTCTTAAAAGTTATGATAACAAAAAATACACACACATAAAATTTAATATCCACAAACTTCTTCTCTTCTGTCCATTGTTATGACCTTAGCCAGTACATTTAATTTATACATGGGTACTCATTTTTATAATAATAGGCTATAATGTGGCATCAAGAAACTCCCCCACAGTGTAAAAAACATTGAACTTCAGCAACCGCTTTAATTTGTTTTTAAAAACACTGACTTCCATCGTTTCTTTAATCTCTTCAGGGAGTTTGTTCATGAAACGGACTCCAGTCTCAGACTGTAGCTTGCCGAAAGCTTTTAATCTATGCTTTTTGCCACGGAAGTAATTTTTATGATGGGTATTGTATGTATGCACATCAGTGTTTCGAGTCACAGAACTCTTATACTTGTAATGTAAAATTACTTCAAAAATGTACATACAGGGAAAGGTCAAAATACCTAGCTTTTTAAATACTTCCCTACAAGAATCACGATGGCCGAAACAAGCGTTCTTACTGTTGCTTTTGTAAACTGAAAACCCTTTGGATCATTTGTTTTGTTGAATTACCCCACAGAGCAATCCCATAATTTAGAGAGAATAGACCAAAGTATGCTAATTTTAAAATGTGTTCTGAACAGAACTTTGCCAGTGACCTGAGTAGAAAAACTACTGAACGCAGTGTTTTACACAGCTCATTAATGTGCTCTGCCCAAGACAATTTGCTGTCAAGGATGAGCCCTAGAAACTTTAACGATGATACTGTCTCTACTATTTGCTCATCCAACACTATATTAAGGCCTTCTTCTAAGCCGGGCATTAAACCAAAAACATGCACTTGGTCTTTAATGTGTTTACTTTAAGGCTAAACATCCCTGAAAAAGTTGTGTTTTATGCCCGATAGATGGCAGCACCTCTGAGGCAAATTTGTACTACGAATAATTTCCATAATTATTATCCGATTTTTGTTTTGTAAGTTATTTTGTAAATGATATGAATAAAACATTCACGCTATTGTGATGATTTTTTTTTTAATTTATTTATAAAAAAGTTTTATACAGATTTTTTTTTGCTGTAATATTTTGTTTAAATCGCAGGTAGTCATTTTGTAAATACAAATTTTAAACGAATTTTGCCGTTTTCAGATATTAAATCGGTCAAATGGTCGTATCGGAATCGTTTTTTAAAGATATTATCATTATTTCTCTCACGCTCCGGTTCCCTCCTCCCGCCGCGTAGCACATCACTCCCCCCCCCCCTCACCAGCCAGCCGCTCTGCCCGGCCCTGCAACTGTAGCGTTCGTCAATTCACTCACTACTCGCATTCATACTCTGGCCGGACACACTTACTAGACTAGACTACTGATTACGACAGGTGTTTGTTATCTGTTAAAAAGTATTTTCTGTAAGTCGAAAAGAGACATCTAGAATAAATATAGAAAAATATACAGTAGTTCAAATTAAAGGATTTATGAAAGTAGGCCTATATACAGGTTCTTTGGCCATACATTATTCAATAACACCAGGGTATGAATAATATTACCCTATAACGTTAGTTATTTGTTTCAAATAAAACTTATATTTTAATACATGAAAACGAGAAATAAATAAAAAATGAATAGTGCAAAATACCATGTATTACACGTGACAGTCATAAAATGGACTGTTTCAATAATACAATAAACCTTTTTTCAAGGATATACACATACGGTACATATTTTTATCTTTAATACTATTTGGCCATTAATGTTTCGCCATTGAACTCCGCAAGAGAAATGGTTGGTTCACGTATTGGCATACTGCTTAATCAATCAAAATGCTTAATTGCGAAATTTTCCTAAAGTAATAAGTTATTACCGTGGTCAGCATTCATTTTGCCAAAAAAACCATTTTATTCTAAGCCTATTGCAGCAAACCTATACGTTCTCAGTCACTCTGAAAAAAAGTAGGTATATTGATATGTTTAACAAAACCTTGAAACTTGTAGAAATGAAAGAAATGAAACTAGTATTTCAGGCATTCCACCTTAAAGTAAGCCTGAGGTGTAAAAAATAAAAATAAAATATAATATAATTCAATATGTTGCATGTCAAGGTGAAAAGTTCTACTTTAATAATATGTTCAACATTTTTAGCAAATTTTGATATTTGTAATTAGTTTAAGTTCTTTGTTCTGTGAGTATCAACAGCTATCCTCCGGAAATGTTTTATTCTGTGAACTTAGCAGCACTGCAATAAATATGAAACAGCTGATCTAGTGATTGAAGTTGCTACAGAAGATAGCTGAAAGACTTCTCTAACTATTAATGCCATAATTTAAGATAATATATTGTCTTTTCATTTGAAATTTGCCTTTAAACTTAAGTAATACGTGATGTGACACCCGCTACATTTTTTTTTACAAAAGTTAGTATTACAAAATATTACAAAATGAACAAACACCTTAGGAAAATACTTTTACTGTAAAAGTAAGAGGTTTTGTTTCCCTAATGTTTTGGTATTATTATTTTAATTTTAGTTTTATAATTTAATGAGTAATTCGCGTAACGGGTGTTACATAATTTAATGTAATGGGTGTTACAATTCAACACAACTCACAACCATTCAGTGTTTAGTATATGTATATTAATTTTAAGTAGAATTTAAATACATAGCCCTATTGAGAGTTTATTAATTTTGGTAGCAACACTTAAAAAGTTAAGACAGATATGTTATTTTAAATAAAATTTAACACGATAACACCTTCAAATTTCATACTGCGAATTTCCTATTTGTAATTCCAGAATGAATCTTTTAACATATTTACCAATGAATACTTAAATAAGTATTCATTGTATTTACTGGGCAATGAATGTTAGGCGTATCTAATTATTTTATTTATCTTTAAAGTTTTAATTCTATTACTATTACAACTCATACATTTTTTTCTCACGATAAAATGATGAGTGACGTTGTAAAGTGTCAGCAGCATTTGCAAAAAGCCAGAGAGTGAGATAAAAAAAGAAGAGAAGAGAACAATACACTAAAAGAAGAACAACTTTAAAAGATCCTAAGCAGAGTAAAAAAATGTAGGGAGAAAAATAAGAAGCGCAATTATCATCAATATCTCAGATTTCGCTGGGATATTAAATATCATATTCTGAGAGATGACAAATTTAAGAATATTTTTGGCAAATTACAATAACCTACAGTAGCCCAAAGGACTTTTTACAATTCTTTACGAGTTTCCACTAGCAGTTGATATTTTTGAAAAATGAATGCGCTTATGAAGTTCCAAATTGTTAATTCTAGAATTTGATTTAGCGATTATTTTGTTTTTATTTAAAGTTTTAGGCCTATTATATTAATTCTTGATAGGGGCATATATAAGACTGATTTTTAGTAAGTCTAATTCATAATAGGCCCTAAGGCATAGTATAAAAAGTACTGAACTATATCCATGTAATGTATTAAGTACCGGTATTGTAACAATCCAAAATTTATTTAAATATATAGATAGGAAATTAATTAATTAATTAACAAAAAGATATTGAAGAAAAGATACGAATTTATATTGGTGAAATTTTTAGATGATACTGTATCTTATTAAATGTTTGATTAATTTAACATTGAATACTACTGTCAATAAAAAAGTTTCATATATCTAGGCCTAAACGAATGTTAAATATTGAGAAGAATATAATTGGTAAGAATGTTCTAATTTATAACCTCATTTCAATTTTGTTATATTTTTTCTCCGATCTGCCAAGAACCGAAACTTTTATATTATAAATAAACTGATAATGCTTTTTTATGTGTATAATAATTTATGTGTGGTCAATTGAACTTGGTGCTTCGATATAGACTTGTGCTCATTCTATCCACATTACCATTTATCATATAATAATTTTCATTCGTCCTTTGTTTATCCTAAAATCACTTCTTGTTTTGAATATTATTTTATTATATATATATTTCTTTTATGTTAAATTTTTTTCTTGGAAAAAGACGGCACCAAACCCCTCCCCGAAGTTAATTTATCTTTGTGTTCCATTCTATTTTTATAAAATTTTCCCAACTTTCATAATTTGTTTTAAATTTGAGTTACTTGTATTCACCAAATATTCTGAAATAAAATATAATTTGAGTTTGTATCAAAATATCATACCTTATGTTCTTAGAAAATATTAACAAATTAGTAGCAAGAAATAAAATAGTGAGTTATTACAGTATATATTTGTTAAATATCAGTTTTTTTATGAAATATAAGTTTTTATTTCTTATAGTGATCAAAGAAATCTCAATTATACTTCTTGTTGTTATTTGACACCTTATTATTATTACAGTATATAATATATGTTAAAAATCTTAATTTTAGCAACTGCGTAAAACCCGTTACATTTTAATGTAACACCCGTTACACAAGATTTAATTTTATGTTTAAAAAAATTGAATGCCAATATCAATTTGAATTACAGTTCCATTACATACATTTACTGTGGAATAACTCATATTTTTTTCAAAATTTTACAGTTTTAAAATTCACAGAGTTTTAAGAACATTTACATGAAGTTCAACTTCACTACCGGTATCCATTTTCAGTAACACCCGTTACACTCCCTTTTTCTATATTTATATTCGTTAACATTTACTAAAAGTCATTATACATTCCCTCTTTACGAAGCGTTTATCAGGGTGTTATTTAAACAAGAATCTTATCCAGAAGAACCAAATTATGTTTTTATAATACTGTACTAATACTAACATCCGAGATTTAGCAGCGATCAGAGCGAGAGGCAGTCTGCGCTTCTTCCTCTTCGTTGTAAGCCGAAGTTGCTTTTTAGATTTTGTTTTTCCTCGGCGATCCATTAAGAAAACAAATGTTAAACGAAATAACGTTCTCATTAACAATAATTACAAGACGACGCAATAGTACAACAAAGAAGAATCGCGGGAGATCACTTGGATGGAAGCGCAGGAAACCGTCATCCAACTGTATACAAGCAACATCTGAGACGCGTGGTGGGGGGATAGGTGGCGTGAGTGAGTCACAGCGGCACTGCACCTGCTTCGTGTCACTCTCGCGTTTGTTCTCATTACTGTAAATGTTTAAACAACGATACCGACTAAACCAGCCAGGCGATTTTAAAAATTAAAAGTGTAAAATTAATTAAAAATTATTGTCTTCAAAATGACTACCTGCGATTTGCATTTTTCGTTTTGTAACACAATTATTTTATTATTATTTTTTAAACCAGCAACTTAATTAAAATTTAGCTTCATTGGCGTGAATTCTAATCTTATTCCGTTCACAAATCAGTTTTGCAAATGAAGATCGGACGAAAATTCCACCAATAAACACAAATACAAAATGACTCCATTTTAGTGCTGCGCCGTGGTGGCAGAATTTGGAACTAATCCTGGGATGTTTAGCCTTAAGATTATGTTCATAAAAATACTGGCAAGCAGTGTTTACTAGGATAAATGCATTTATTTCAGTATCACAGAGTCTGTGCCCTTTCAGACTTATAGTGGTATCATCAGCATATTGAATTAGACCACCGCTCCTAACACTGAAGTGTAGATCATTCATATATATAATAAACAATACTGGACCTAAAATGGATCCCTGTGGAACTCCATAATTGAGGTCAACTGGATCGGATAAAGCATTTCCGACCTGAACCACTTGTTTCCTGTTAGTCATGTATAACTTTAACCAATCAAGTGGTAGGCCTCTGATCCCATATACTTCTAATTTATTAAAAAGTAAATGAAAGTCTACACAGTCAAAAGCCTTGGACAGGTCCAGAAATACACTTAGTGCATGTTCCTGCCCGTCCATTGCTGTTAAAATATACTCAATTAAATTAATAATAGCATCAATTGTTGTCTTCCCTTTCAAGAATCCAAACTGGCTTTTAACAATAATGTTCATTTTGTTCAAGAAATTTTGAAGACGATTCAGAAAGAGTTTTTCGAAAACTTTACTGATTGCAGGGAACAAGGATATAGGACGATAATTCGTCATCACTGCCTTGTCTCCATTTTTATAAATAGGGATGACTTTAGCTATTTTAAAGTAGTCTGGAAAGATACCTTCCATGAAGGAATTGTTCACCAGAATTGTGAAAGGCTTAATCAGCTCTTGAGAGCACTTTTTTAAAAGCCAAGTGGACACTCCATCAAATCCAGAAGACTGGGAGTTCTTTAGGCCTATGAGTGTTGCTGCCATCTCAGCTTCACACACAGGAAACAAATCCATCGAGGAGGATGGGGAATATAAAACAGTATTTATATTTTTAGTAGGTTTTGATCCCTCTGGATTACCTATGTTAGTGAAAAAGTGATTAAACATATTCGCCACCCACAATGGATCAGCATAGCGCTTCCCCTCCACCTCCAAGGTGATCGCTCCATTTGATTTCTCGGCCTTATTACAATTAATAATCTTCCAGTCGGTTTTAGGCAAGTTATCAGTAGCTGCCATTTGTTTGTTAACTTCATATGCCTTAGCCGCACTGATGACTTTTTTTGTACACTTTTTTATATTTTACAAAATAGTTCTTGATGTTTCCTCTCTGGAAATTTTATTTAGTTCTGCTAACATTTTTAATTTTTGACTTGACACCAAGATACTTTTAGTTATCCAGTAATGTTTTTGATTACCTGTTACTTTGGACTTGCGTTTTTTAAAGGGACATGCCAAGTTTACATTGTATTCAAAGTTTTTTATAAATTCTGAGACTTGCTCATTTACATTTTTAATTTGCTCAAGAAATAACCAGCTTTCTCCTCGCAGTAAAAACTTCAACTGGACAATGTTATGGGCACATGTCTGCCGAGACAAGTTATACGAAGGCAGTAAATTTTTTTAATAATAATCAAATAAAACAATCTCCTGAGCATAATGGTCAGCGATACCCAATTGGACAATTCCAACTGATATAACATTGCCGAGACTTAGTAAGCAATAGTAAATATATAATCTGGGTAGTGTCGTTATTTGGAATTCTTTAAATATGGACCCAGCCACCTATTTCTGGAAATTTCTTTAAGTTCTTTGTATTATCTTTTGTCAAACGAAAACTCTTGGTGTACTACTGCTTGTTACCCTATAGTGTTTTACCATACGTCAAGTGTAAACAACAAAATGCATGCTACACACTAACTAGGCCTAGCATGTCATACATCTTGCTTTTGAACTGTTCAAACCAGTTATTCAGTTGTTGGCAACAAGAGAGTTTGTTTTGAACCAGTGCAAAGCTTTTGTTCTGCTCTAATTTTAAAACTTCCCCTTATTACAAGAAAAAGAACGTACTCTAAGATTATGTTTCTGTCTCAGGTGCAACAGACGAACAAACAGGACAAGTCGTGCGACGACGCCGCCAGTTACTGCGGCGTTCGAGACAGCGTGTACCCTGACAGACGTTCCATGGGATATCCGTTCGACCGCCAACCGCGAGACGGCGTCAACACTCTGACGCAGTTCCTCACTCCCAACATGGCCATACAAGAGGTCGAGATCAAATTCTCCGATCGCGTAGTATCGCCAAAAGTCGTAGGACAGAATCAGGCGCCCGGCTCTTAAATCGTTTTGGTTCGGCAACGGACTCGGCTACTCTTAATGGATTTGATTGGAATATTAGTTCTAGTTTTGTGTTTACAGTTTTTATACTTTTTTACAATTTATAAGCATTAATAAATATTTTTAAACAGTTGAAATATCTTTTTCTTTATTGTTTTAATTCAATCTCTTCAGGACAGAGTGTTTTGAATATTAAGTAAGAAATATTTTATTATATAATCATTTGCTTTTAAAGTGAAGGTCTTTCGGGCATATGATAATTTAACTATAAAATATCTGGTACATTTATAAAACTTAACATTTGAATGTGATTATTGAAAGTATTTACTTACTTGTTAACACAATCATCCAGCATTAACCCTTTAAGTATTATAATACTTAAGTATTATAATCTATGTATATAAAAGCGAAATACCACTCACTCACTCACTCACTCATCACGATTTCTCAAAAACTACCGAACAGATTGAAATGAAATTTAGTATGTAGCTTCCTCTAGGGCCATAGGTGCTCACTAAGAAAGGGTTTGAAAAATTTCAAAATTTTAGGGGGGTTTTGGGGGATCAAAGTTATTAAATCACGATTTCTTCAAAACTACTGAACGGATTGAAATGAAATTTGGTATGTAGCTTCCTCTAGGGCAATAGGTGATCACTAAGAGAGGGTATGAAAAATTTCAAAATTTTTAGAGGGAGTTAGGGGGATTAAAGTTACTAAAATCATAATTTCAGATCTTTTATTATTATAACAATAGCGCTTTTATTATTTAAGATCTATATATATAAAAGCCAAATACCACTGACTGACTGAACACTTAAAAAGAATACAATTACGTTAAAAAGACTGAAAATACCAACCACCACGGGCAACGCCGTACGGGTCAGCTAGTACTGTATATAACAGATCGGCAAATTGCACTTAAACAGTAATGACGTTTCAGAACATCATACAAACAGTACGAAAGGAGTGGCGACATTCTGGAAGATCATTTGCAGGTGTTTTGATATGAGGCCACTGCAATGTCCGAGCGGGAAAGAGACGGGTGACAACTCTCCTTTTTTGAGTGGGGAGAGGCGTTAGAGGGCGCGGTTTGCAGTTTAGAAACAAATCACTGTCTACTGGTACGAAACTGCCTTATAGCCACTCATCTGGCTGTAAAGACGCACAGGTGTTTGTGCACTATTGGGTAAAATGGTTAAAACCGTTTTAGCACGCAACAGGTGTTTGGGCACTAATTCACGGTAAAATTTGGAGGTATGTTTTTTGTTTAAACTTTGAGTGGTCGCCATTTATTCTTACTCCATATTTTATTAGTTAGCTTGTTGGTTCATGTCTGCATGTGTATTGGGCGTATAAAATGTATAGCTCCACAATTATAAAAGTCTTCCTAAGACAGATATTTAAGACGCATCACACACTGAGAAAATAAAAGGCTAATGTCCCGAGACAAGTAGTACCAAGCGGCTTACAAACGTCCTCAGTGGCAAAAGTAGGACATAACCTATCAGTGGACTGATTGTAATGGGCCCTTGTTTGAAGACTTTCATGTAAAGAAAAATATTTAATTTATGAATTAATTTACGTTTTTAGTTCAAATCTTGAATATATAATGAACTACTTATGCTTGAGGTTTTATGAATTTAGAGAAATGTTTGTTTACTCCTTTGGGCATTTTCAATGGGCAATGTCGCCAGAGCTAGCAAATGAGTCTACTATCGCAAGTGTTCTCAACGCGGCTTACGCCTATAGACGCACCTGTTTCACTCAGCTGTTCCTTGTTTGTTTGTACTGACTGACATTCATTCCGAAGTTTTAGTTTTGTACAAGTTTTTGTTTTTCTTAGTTTAGTACGTAATTATTTTATTTTTTAAACAACAATAAGTATTGCTTTTATGTATTTAGTTTTTGAATAATTGTAAATTCTGCTAAATTTTATTTTAATGATTTTTAATTCTAAAAAAATATTTAAAACAATTTTAAAATTAGTTGAGTATTTTTTGTGATTTATTAAAAAGAACATTGAGAAAATAAATATATATTTTTTTTAACTCTAAATAAGCGGTAGCCCAGATTTTAGCTTAGCGCTTTAAGGGTTAAATCGCTCTTTTCCCCTGGCAAGCCGAAACATTTATATTATTGTATTTCCTATCCGACCTAGTAAGCTCTACCCGCAAAAGTTACAACGGTTAGGAAGTACAACACCAAAAAAGGCGATGATGAAAATAAGTCTGTACTAGTCTTTATGGATCTAACTGAGCCTTACTATAAACAAAATTCATAAACTCATACTCTACATACGAGGCTTGTCCAGAAAGTAAGTACCGTTTCGTTCTACCGCCGCCACAGTCTCCTTGGTTCATTGTTGAACAGCTGTCGCAATTACGGCAAAATTTCATTGTGTTTACATTAGTTAGTGTGCACTCAAAATGTTTAAAACAATTTTTGATCCCGCGGACTGTGAAGTGCGTTCTGTAATACGATTTTTGTACTCAAGGAACATGAAACCTGCTGAAATTCAACGCCAACTTACAGAAGTTTATGGAGAAAAAGTTATCAGTGATGAAATGGTAAGAAAATGGGTTCGGCAATTGAATAATGGGCGAACCAATGTTCATGACGAGGCTCGCAAGGTGCGGCCATCGGTTGTGAGTGATGAATTGGTTGAAAAAGTGAATGAGAAAATTCGTGGAAACAGGCGTTTCACCATAAGAATGTTTTCTGATGAATTCCCACAAATTTCAAAATCTCTTTTGCATGAGATTGTGGTTAATCGCTTGAATTATCGCAAGTTGTGTTCCCGTTGGGTTCCGAAAATGCTTACGGATGAATACATAAAGAAGCGAATTGGCAGTGCATTGACTTTTCTCACCCGTTACAATGATAAAGGAGACGAATTCTTAAACAAGATTGTTACAGGTGATGAAACTTGGGTTTGTTCATGTCACTCCAGAGTCCAAACAAGTCAATGGAGTGGAGACACTCACAAACAAAAAACAAAAGTTCAAAACAACTTTGTCGACAAGAAAAATCACGTGCACTGTGTTCTGGGACAGAAAGGGCACTCTGCTTGTTGATTTCCTACCCAGAGGGGAAACAATCAATGCGGAACGATATTGTGAAACACTGAGAAAACTTCGGCGTGCGATTCAGAACAAAAGACGTGGAATGCTTAGTGAAGGCATTGCGTTGATCCATGACAACGCACGACCCCACTCTGCTGGTGCCGCTCAAAACCTCTGTCAAGAATTTGGTTGGGATCAATTTGACCGTCCGCCGTACAGCCCTGATCTGGCACCTTCTGCTTTCCACTTGTTTTTGCACTTGAAGCGGGATTTCGGAGGGCGCCGCTTTAACAGCAATGACGATGCTAAAGACGGTGTTCGACAATGGCTCTCGTCAATGGCGGCCTCTTTTTATGAAGAGGGTATAGAAAAGTTGGTTCCTCGCTACGACAAATGTCTAAACTATATTGGAAACTATGTAGAAAAATAGTTTGAGATATCCTCTTTCTTATAGAAATAAATTTTGTTGAAAAAAATGTTGTCTGTATGTTTTTTCCCAAAACGGTAGGCCTACTTACTTTCTGAACAAGCCTCGTACATACAGTATAACCATCTACTCTGACACCATTCTAAAAGAAATCACTTAGAACTCTGTAACAATCCCAGCTAAGCTGCAACTATCCTGGCACTGTTATTTTATTAAATTTTCCTGGATGTATCTCCCCGAAACAAATTATTTGTACTGATTAGCGAGATAATCGTCACACCGCATCAAGTTAGGCCTATACACCAAATTAACCCTTTGCACTCTGGTAGGATATTTAATACCTATAAGTCCTCTGGGATCGGATGGCCAGTAGTGCTGGCCAGACATTTCTTTGTCAAGTATGAACAGTTTATGCAAGTTAAGTTCCTATCAGATCGGATGGCCAGCGGTACTAGACAAGTTAAAATTCCTCGAACGCCCGGATGGCCAGTAGGAGTGGACAGAGAAAGGATCTGCATTAATCTATTTTTAGTAGTTTTATTTTGTTTGGATTGTGCTGAAACCTAGCGTCCAAATCTTAAATTAATTAATTCCCACTTTTTCTCTGGTCTGCGTTGTACCAAAACGTAGCAATATACATTACATACCTTACATACATTATATACCTTACCAGCAGTTTAGTTTTACGTTGCGGTGGTCTAGGCTGGTGTTTTTTGAAGTTTGAAGTAATTTAATAGACCAAAAGTCAATTAGTTTATTATTGCTTTTAAGTGTTTCTTTGTTAACAATTAGGCTACATGATTTTGTTTTATTTTAAATTACCAAAAAATGTTGTTAGATAAGTTGTATACAATGCACCCAATGGTTTATTTTATTCACATATTATAACTATATATTTACAGCTAAACCAAAAATTCACCAATAACAATATATCTACTTTTTTGCATGGCAAAATAAAAGAGTTACTAAAAGCCCATGATTTTCTTTAACAAAAAACAAATACCAACTAACAACATTTTGGATTACAGTGAAAAATAATTAAGAGCTGTTGACGCCGCACGGTCAAGAAGGCGACAGAACTGACAACAGTAACGTAAGCACCCAGTTAGGCTGGTCATCCGATCTGTGAGGATGTCTAGTTCAGTAAATTTTCAGAGTAGTACAGGCCATCCGAGTGCAAAGGGTTAGAGAGTTTTTGAAGCAAAACTATTGACACTAATAAGATTTAACTTTTACGCTAACTTTATTATAAATGTAATTTCAAAATCTGCCATTTTGGTTAGAGTTAACCATGTTGTCTTTTTATACCTTTTAATATGACATGTCTCTTGATGGAGGTTGCATCCGAAAATTTGGAGTCCACAAAGTTCCTCTTTCGGGGAGAGGAGGAAAAAACAAACATAAAATAAAGAACTGACCCGGTTCACAGTTCCAAAAGAGTTTTGCTCTATTTAAGTTCATATAATAATTTGGACATTATTAAAATAAACAACATAATTGTTCAGCAAATCAACATTATGCAATCGTAAAACTTTAAAGTTACTTTGGTATAACGGTTACATTGCAGAAAATAAACTGCAAACTTCTGAAATTAGTTATTGAATATGAAACACTGCATAATTTGACAAGTACAGTGCTATACAGGTTGTAAAACTCATATCATACATTGAAAAAAAATTAAAGATTTTTTGCCATTTCATATTAGAGTGCTCTTAGTAAAATCGTTTAATTATGCCATACTTTACCTACTGCGACATGACTCTGGAATTGGCTAATAAATTCAAACGAGCTCAAAATAATTCTGTTGGGTTTATTTTTTATAAAACGTGATGATCATGTTAGTCCCAATTAAAACATTTATATCTTTTAAAACTTGATGAATTTAGATCTCTTCGTATTTTAACTATGTTGCACGCTGTCCTTCAATCTAGAGTGCCGAATTAGTTGGCAAATAAGTTTGTTTTTGCCTCGGATGTAAGTACAAAAAGTACAAGAAAGGGGTCGACAATGCTAATCATTCCCAAGCACAGAACTGTAAAGTATAATAAATCTTTTATTGTAACGGCATGTCTCTTGTGGAATTCGCTGTCAGATTCCCTAAAAACTCTCAATTTGCAAAATCATTGAAACTTTAAATCTTGAATGGTATGGACGTGAACTGATAACTTTGCTCGGAGTGTGTAGGAAAGGAAATCTGTTTAATTTGCTTGTTTATATTTTATGATGTATGAATATTGTTTATAAGTAATTTATTCTTGTACTTCAATCAATATATTTCAATTAGACTATCTTATTTTGTAAAGTTTATAAAACTATAGGCTATTAGTTTTGGATATTTCTTATCTAATTTTCATGTGAATTTTTCTAAGTTTTTATTGTGTATTTTTATTTTGTTTTCGTCTTAAGAGCGTCAATATTTATACAAATTTGTAATTTATATATGGGTTACGTGCAAAAGAGGACCTAATGGTCCTAACTCCACCCGAAATAAAGACTGTTATCTACCTAACTCAGACATGTCCGGCTTTGGCCTAGTCAGCTGTCTTATAAATAGTTGAGAGACTGCTGTATAGAGTTTATATATTATGCCCACCCTATAAACTTTCTTAAAAACACTGAAAGAAATTTTTTGTTGTAAGAAGTAATTTGTGAATTATGAATTAAATAAATAAAGAAGTCATTTTAGTTGAAAATCGTAGTATAATAAATCAAATGGAAAAACTAACTATTACTATACATAAAGATCATAAATGTTTGTACATTATTATATACATATTCATCAATCATAATAAATTTATACATAGACATTTCATACTACAATAATGAATAATCAATTTATATTTTTTTATCTTTATATACATCAAACTGTAAATATATTTTATATATTGATAGTAATAAAAAGAATGTGTAAATAGGCCTGGATACAGATTAAAATAATGTCCATTAATACACGAAAAAAGGAATGTAAATTTGCATTATATACCTACATCTTATATATTCTTACATCCGAAACAGTTATGCGCTTCTCCGTCCAAATGTTTTAATTTCAATAAATTATTTTTAACGATTTTCTTTGCTTTGGTTTGTACTGATTTCACATTCTCATTTCCCGAATTTCGGTTTACAATGAAAGCACGTTGTTTCGCATGCCACACGACGTGATCACAAAACTCGTCGCTGTCCGTAAACGTGCCCGAATCGCACAGCGAACACAACTGAGAGTCGCCGTCCGACAGATGACTAGATTTAATGTGCTTGTGCAATTGACTTATTTCGCAGTTCAACGTATCGCACAGCGGGCAAGTGACGACGATCGAATTGGTATGGCAAGCTTCGATGTGTTTACGCAACGTCGCAGCATAAGGAAACGACGAAGGACAGTAGTTGCACAGATATGCTCGATCGACGCTGTGAGTGACTTGATGAGCCCTCAACGCTGCTCTTTGGTTGAACGCACGCGGACAGTGCGTACATTTAAAAGGTCGTTCGCCCGTATGGATCCTCTCGTGTTTGTGTCGCGTCGCAGAGTCGCCGAAAGCTTTCTGACACCAACGACAACCGTAAGGCCTTTCTCCGGTATGACTCCTTTGATGGATTACGTAACCGTTTCTCGAACTAAAAGATTTCAAACATTTCTCACAGTAGAACTGTCTTTTCCCCGTTTTAAATTTAGTCCCCGGTTTTATAGGTATAGACGAAACAATTTCTTTATTCATACTAGCCGTACACAAATGTTTTTCATGCGCTTTCAGTATCCCTCTGTCGTTGAACACCTTATCGCAATATTTACACGCAACCTTATGCACCGAAAGATGGGAATTCAACGATTTCTGCCTTCTGAAAGCCATTCCGCATTGCGTACAAGAATACTGATAACCGCTGTTTCCCTTCTTTTCGGCTTTGGGCGATAAGAAATGCACAGAAGTCGATATGGCAACATCGCACAGTGTTGTTAAATCGCTTAAATCTGATTCTGGGTTTTTCGGAAGCAGCACAACGTTTCTTGAGTTTTTTATCGACGACGTTGCTACCGACCTGACGTCAAACATTCGAGGATGGACTTCGACGTGCGTTTCCAAATGACAGCTTAAATCATCTTTGCTGCGGTACTCCTTACTACAAATCTCACACATATTGGAAGGTAGTCGCATTACGTGTGATCGAATATGTTTCCTCAACGCAACTTTCTGCGTAAACCCTTGGGAACACAGAGGACAAATAAACGGTTTGATTCCCGAATGTATCACTTGATGTTTGAACAACGTACCGCTATCTTTAAAAGCTTTCGGACAGTAATTGCACTGATAGGGTCGTTCGTTCGTATGAACGCGTTCGTGTTGCCTCTGCGCAGTCGACGTGTGAAAACTACTGGGGCAAAACCGGCAAATATACGGTTTGATGCCTGAATGTATTTTCTCATGGGCTTGTAAACTGCTGAGCACGAGGAAAGTCTTGGGACAATATTTACAAACGAATAAAGACTGTTGCGTGTGAGTCCGCTCGTGTCGTTGTAACGCGACTTTTTGATTAAACCCTCGGTAACAGGTGGCGCAGGTAAACGGTCGAACTGCTTGATGTATAACTTGATGTTTCATTAACGTACTGCTGTCGATGAAACTTTTCTCGCAAATCTTACACGAGTAGGGCCGCTCACCAGTATGAGTCCGTTGGTGTATGACGGAACCTTTTCTTGAAATAAACGTTTTATTGCAACGTTCGCACATCCAGGTACGTTTGCCGTCAGGTTCTATTTTCATTTTGACTGCTTCGGTATGATGAACATCCATATGCCTGAAACAAAAATTTTAAAAATACCTCAGCTTCAAAAAGACATAAGAATACAAACATCTTACGATAGTTGTTGAAATTCATTGTTAGCCTATATTGTTACACTCATTTTTTTTAAATTGTTTTCAATAATGTTTTTGAAAGACCAAAGTCCCGCAAGGAGGTGCCGACTAGCTGTTTCTATTAAGAGGGTTCTGTCCCGAGTCAAACAAATAAAACACAACGTAAAAAATGGGCACAGACACCAAACAAAACCAATACCAATCGATGAAACAGCGCTGTAGCTATATTCTACAATTATGGACTGAAGACAGCTAATACAAGGTAATTATAACGATATAATTAACAGGCCAAGGCAACACAATAAATTATATACAATACTTTTTCTTCTCTTACAAAACTCACGGCTCTGCAATACACAAAAAGTGTTTTCAGGAACTTAGGATATGATTAAACAACAGAAATAAAGAAAAAAGTTCCTGTGAAGCTACATCCTTAAATATCTACTTAGTCACCAACTTTTGTTTTATAAAATAGAAAAAAACATTTCTCACCAGTAAATGATGTGGAGTTGAACATTTGCAAGATACTTAGTTTTATACGGTAAAGACTAAATTTGGACAGAACAACCGACCGATTTTCATTAGGCTACTCATTTCAAAATGGTGGCTCTTTAAACATTTTTATGGCAAATATCTTGAAAACCGCTAACTTTTTAAAACATTCACAGGATACAAAAAAGTTGTCTCTTTTAATGACAAACAAATGGTTTGTTCTATAGAAAACTGAAGTGGTTTCTTCAACTTGACTAAAAGAAAAGATTAACTTCGCCTCAAATAATAATATTTTTTAGTTTTTGTCCATAACTCAGCTATATTTTTACCTACAGAAAAAATTTAAAAACCAGTGTTGAATAAGAACAATAATTGTAGGCTACTAACTGCATAAAAGAAAACATCTTATGTGTCACAGTTTTTCTCAAAAAATAATAAAGTCAAAAGATTTTACTTTATTTGATTGCCTTTATCTCTCCCACAGTATTACAAATCAGATTTCAATAATAAAAGAAGTCTCAGCCCAGTAACATGCGGATCAGAACTATGTAAAGATTTTTATAAAACTATGATAACAAAATATGTTGTGTGCTTACTTTGCCAGCTTTTCTCTTGATCTGAAAAACTTTTCGCATTTATAACATCCATGCTTTTTGCCCGGTTTGTGATTGTTGATGGGTGAGAATGTGGAGTACTCTGTTTTGGGCTCGAGAATAATTTCCTCAATCTTGACATTGGAACTGTCAACTGAAAATTAAATAATACAAACTATTACAAACTGAATGATATCAGCTTGTTTATAAAGTTAATCAATAACGCAGTAAACACTTGTAACATTTTGATTGTAGGCTAAGGTAGCCTAATATCATAGTAAGTTATTAAAATTTGAGGTTAATTGCTCACTGTTTGAATAATGTTGTAACTTGGAAATGTATAGTACAACAGATTTAAGTTCAAGGAATATTGAGGTGTACAGATGATTGGTTAGTGCAACCTCTACAGACAAGGCAGTAGGGGAA
Organism: Philaenus spumarius; assembly: GCA_018207615.1. Lineage (NCBI taxonomy): Eukaryota > Metazoa > Arthropoda > Insecta > Hemiptera > Aphrophoridae > Philaenus > Philaenus spumarius. The sequence continues at coordinate 118,377 of JAGFPH010001238.1, read as the reverse complement.
GAGGAGTAGGGTGAGTGTACAGAATGAGATTTAATAGGCCTACCCTTCATTTCATAAACCTGCAAGAGACTAGCAGAGTTAACTTTGATGAACCTACTGTACAGAACTGCTTTGCTAGATGATGTTTTTATTTTTGACACTTAAATCTAGAACTCATCTTGAAACTCATCTTTATTAATTACTAGAAGCTAAAACTTTTGAGTAGGCTAATCTGTAAAGGTAATTAAAAATCAATGACCTTTGTCCTAAATTTGTAAACACTAGTAAGCCTTCCCGGTATCTAAATGTATTTGGTCAGTTAACAAAGTTCTAATAATAATGCTTTTACAATAAGCATATAGACTAAATACTTTTTAGTGAAAAGACTCAGTTACAAAATCATTGTTAATAACATCAGCCTCTTTATTTGCATTTGACAACCTTAATAGTTAATTTAATGTCTGCTTAAAAATGTTGTGTGGGATATAAAGTACAAAAAAATAAGATCAAAATAATCTTAGATTGAAAAAATAAAGGCCCCTACACACCTTCCAATCTCCAATTTAGGAAAGAAGATCGGAATCCACACTATACAATTTCTTTCTTCCGATCTGGCCACAACTAAGACTCCCGAACTGAACACACCCTCGTAATGGCACTCATTTTTGTCGAAAAATCCAAATTTTGTGGTTGATTTTACAACTTTTTTGATCCTCCAAAAGCTCCCCACCAGAGAGTAAATTTTGGGCAAAAAAGTGGATAAACGAAAGATAGAAATTTACTATTTTAGGTGTAGCCTATTTTAATCAGTCCGTTATAGGCCGAAGCATTATCTTGGCTATCTCTATTTCAATATACGCCTAATGGCACTGGTTATTTTTGTAGCACTTCAACAGTCCAATAAAGTGTTCTCTACATTCGTCTTCAGCGTTTTACTGATTGAAACAAAAGAAAATGAAAAACTCGTTCAACAGCTTGCAGTAGGCCTATATTGAAAAGAAAACAAACTATGCTATTGTTGTGCTGTAGTGATGTATTTTAGTAATTTGTGCATTTATGTTATTACTTGACAAGATCAATAACTGTAACATGTGTCTATAGATTGATAAATAAATCAAATTAAATCAAATAATTGGAGAGGGTCTGTCCTAAATCAGCTAGTCAGATGGTGAAGACTATTCAACCTTCCTAAATCGGATTCCAACTTTTTTGTTAGGACCATCAACATACACACTACCGGTACACAATTTGCCATTTTCATCCTACAATTTTACTAGCCTACATTGGATTGGGTTAGGTTGGAAGATGTGTAGGGGTCTTAAGGCAATTTGGGAAATTCTGAAGTTTTAATATGGTAACCTTAATCCAACAGAACTAAAAATAATAATTACCCTATGAAATTTGTTAGTTGTAAAACTTACTTCAAAGGAACATTTCTTCAATTTAATATTTATGGCAAATCTTATTTTTAAAATGTCAAAGATTATAAATAGGCTAGGGTAATTAATTACTTGCGGTTTAAATTTATTTTAGCACACCTGGCATTTTTTTAGGAAACTTACAGAGTAGTAGGAATATTTACTGCTAACCAAAGCAAATTGTGCTATTGAATGTTGAAAAACATCTAAAGACTGTAAGTTAGAACTTAAGGCTATTTTTGTTTAATGCAAAACGGTGAGGTGTCATAATGTAAACTTTAGCCTTATTTTCTTTAAAACATTTCAATTATTTTTCTTGCCACCTTGACTTTTCAATTTTTATTGCCTAGGCCGACATTAAATTAAGTAGGCTATTATTTATTCCGAAATAGTAAATTTTTTTAAGAATACACATAGAAGTACTTTTATTTTGATCTAAACAACAAAAATAACAGCAACCTAACTGCCTAAAAATAATTGACTACGTAGATTTGACAACTCTTGAAAAGTCAACAAACCTATTTTAACGGTAAGGTTATAAAACTGAATGCACAAACAATACCTTCCCCAACAACAGTTTCTCCTCCTAAAGATAAATGAGCGAAATGTTCCCCTTCGGACACACTTATTACTTCTTCTTCGTGAAGACCGAGTTGAAACACTTCATCTAAAAAAACGACTTCTTCCTTAAATATAATTTGTTCTATTGGCTCTAAATAGTTTAAATCCGCCATGATAACTTCCATTACGAATCTAATAACACAATAAACAGATGGCCATTTTGCTTTCATACATCAACATCAGTGTTGCCAACCTATAAACATAATGGATGAACTTAAATTAAAAAACACAAACACTGATAATATGAAAAGCATATAAGTACGGATAATTTTGTATTTCATAAAATTTATTATATTTATATTTTAAAATTACAACACAGAATAATAAGATATTATTAAAACAAAGTTCTAAACAAAAGAATCAATGGTCCTGTTTTTAAATCAAATCATCCCATTTATAATTAATTAATTGTTATAAAATAAAAAATAAATACTAGGGGAGACCCCTGCGTGCTCCGCACGCCGACCCCTGACGGAACTTTCTAAAATCAAATATGTTATGTTTTACCTACTTATATAAAGCTAGACGGTAACACTGATTCATTGACATTAATTAATTAATTATTAGGCACTTCCCGTAATCGGACCCCCCTCAACCTTATACTTGAATTAAAGCTCTCGACGAGAAACTTTTGGGAAAATTGCCAGAAGTGAGCATTTTTTAATTTTGCAAGCACCTTTTGGGTAAGAAAGATGTTTTAGATTTTTTCAATTTCTTCAATTTCTCACTTTGAGCGCATTTAGTAAGAAAACGGTAAGAGATAGCAAAAATGTTAAATACAAAAGTTGTAGAAAATTAAATTTCAAAGAAGAGATTTTCCGTCAGATTCAAGATCCAATCATCCCTTTAGCCGCTATTAACCTAAGAAGGAGCTCCGCCAAACAATCGTTCAAATTTCCCATGTTAATCTTATGGAGATAATGTTTAATGAGTTTGAGTCAGCTGCCAAATAAAACAGCTGATTTGTGCTCGGTCACCTATGTACAAACGAGCCAAAGATTATAACAAGATTCTTTAGCGAATTTTCCAACTGCGAGCGAAGCGAAGCAGCCATCTGAGGCCGAAGGCCGAGGCGGGGTTGGGACGCGAAGCGTCCAGGGGCAGAGCCCCTAGTTGAAATATATATTGCTAGGAACTCTTGTTTATTTATGTTTCAGAAAAATTATTTGACACCAACTATTCGTGATTAAATCTAAACAAAGTAAGCAAACATTAAGTACTTTCGATAGACCTCTGAGCATTTTTTATCTATACTAATATTATAAAGAGGTAAGCCTAAAGTTTGTTTGTTTGTTTGTGTGTAGGGGGTAATCACTGGCGCTACTGAACCGATTGAAAAAATAGTATTACTAATAAAAAGCTATACTATCCCTGAGTAACATAGGCTATAATTCATTTCGGTAAAAACCTTTTTTATTTTAATATTTGTAAATTTAGTCGGAAAAAATCTTAGGTTAGGCCTGGAATGATAAACCAACACATGCATTTACATTTATTACCATAGCAACCAATTGAATAAAATAACAGATAATATAGATGTTTGCTTCAATATTTCCATTAACAGCTGATTTCAAAATTTGAAGCAATTGTTTTTGTATTTCTAGCTTATAGGTTAGGGTTTAAAGTGTACACCTAAGCTTTGCTGGTTCTTTTAACTATTATTAACTGCTGTTAAAAAATATAAGAAATAACTTGGTTTGAACATTTAACATTATTTACCATATTAGTTTTGAGGTTTATTAATACTACAACTTTATTATAAATAGATCATAACATATGTTTTTAGAAGGTTCCATTGGGGGTTGGCGTGCGAAGCACGCAGGGGTCTCCCCTAGTTTATAATAAAGGTGTAGTATTAATAATAACCTCAAAACTAAGATGGTAAATAATGTCAAAAGTTCAAATCAAATTATTTCTTATATTTATAACAGCAGTTTTAATAATGGTTAAAATAATATGAAGTGTTTAATGTAAAAGGTCGTTTACAAAGTTGTCTGAAAATGATTACAGTACTATAACCTACTATAGGCAAAAAAGAAACACATTTACCAATCTATTCAACATGTATAATGTATAATATAGATCAGAGATAAAATTATACTCTTTCCAAGTATTCCCTTGTTCTCGGAGAAGGGCGAGTTATTATTTGTCAATAATAATTATTTGTCTACTGCTCCCCATCATAAATCCACTTTATCAAGTGTACACCTTCCTTCTCTCAGTTTTACTACAAAGTAGCATACACTTCAAATGCTTTTTAAATTTATTTATATAAGATACATATTGTATTTTAACTTTCCAGTATAGAGAAATAATTATATTGTGTGAGAAAATCAAAATGTTTAACATATTTATTTGTTTTAAGGTCTCTCCAGTATTTTTACATATTATTAATCTAGAATGATTTGGATATGTGTGGGTATGTAAGTTGTTTTTTCCTGCACGCAATTTCCTAAATGTGAGGCGGAAAGTAACGCGGCAATTTCCGGTTATTAGTTTTTGATAATATTTTTTTTTTTTTTTTTAATATATATTTATTTTCCGGTTCAATGTTACTACATTATGCACAGAAATTGTAACAATGGTACCATAACATTAGTGGGTTCGCTTCATTGAAGTCACCCTGTGACATGAATAATATTTAGTAAGAAAACAGGAAAGGAAAAAAAAAAAAAAAAATTACAAAATTACATTAGATAACGAAATAGATTGGAATAGAGTTTTACTAAGCATGTATCTCTACTAACAAGTCTTGAGGTAGTCTAGGTTTGAGTCTTGAAGTTATTGGTTGTCCAAGGTTAAAAAACACTGCACCAGAGGAAGAATTTAATGACATCATGAAATTTCTTGTAACTTTTTTAATAAAAACACTTATAGGATCTATACCTAGTTCTTTGTGGAGTTGTTCATTTCTTACAAACCAAGGGGAATTAACAGCAATACGTAGAATTTTGTTTTGAAATACTTGTAATTTTTTAATTTTTGATGAGCACAAGGATAAACCCCATACCGGGCAGGCATAAGTCATCAATGGTCGTAGTATAGATTTATAAATCAGCACTGTTGAAGATGCATTTAGTGATGATTTCCGATTTATAAGAGGATAGAGTTGGGCAAGTCTTGCATATGCTTGATTAAGTTTAATATTTAAATGAGCAGTCCAGTTTAATTTTTTGTTAAGATATACTCCTAAATATTTAATGCAACTATCTGATGGGTTCCAGTTTAATGATGTATTGCATATTTTTATTTTCGGAGGATCATCGTACTTTCTTAGTGAGAAGATTTTTGTCTCGCATTTATTTGCATTTAATTTAATTCTCCATTTAGTAAACCAGGCCAAAAGTGTGTCGATACATGACTGTAGAAGTGATGAGGTTGTTATTACATCGTGATCTTGAACAATTATTGCTGTATCGTCTGCATATAACGCTAAAGTAGAATTTTGGGGGATTGGAATATCGGACATAAATATATTAAAAAGTAATGGAGCCAAAATTGATCCCTGTGGAACTCCTGCTTTAATGTCTTTAATCGTTGAAAAGGAAGAGTTTATACGAACAGCAAACGTGCGGTTTGAGAGAAAAGATCTCAATATCTCTATAAGGTAAAATGGCAAACCTATATTATACAACTTATACAATAACCCATCGTGCCAAACTCTATCAAACGCTTGAGCTACATCTAAAAATGCAGCAGCTGAGTGCTTTTTATCTTCAAAGCCTTGAACAATTTTTTCTGATAATCTCAATAACTGAAGAGTTGTAGAATGTTTAGGACGGAAACCAAATTGATGGGGTGGAATACTTGTAGCGCCATCAGTGTGTAGTAAAATTCGTTTTTGGATAACCTTTTCTAATATTTTGGACAAACTTGGTAGGAGACTAATCGGTCTATAACTTGAAGGATTATTTGCTGGTTTCCCGTGTTTATGGATGACTATAACTTCGGCATGTTTCCAGTAAGATGGAAAATGGCCTATATTAAGACAAGCGTTAAATATTGCGACTAATAAATCTAAAGCTTTGCTTGTTAAATTTTTTAAAATTACATTTGTAATAAGATCATGACCAGGAGATTTTTTATGTGGCAGTGATTTAATTAAGTTATTTATTTCCGAAGAAGATACGGGTTTTCTTGGGAGTTCTGCAGTGCTAATTTCTTTAAAGCAACTAGTAAATTCTTCTACTTTAGCACTTGTATTAGGCTCATTAATTTGGTTAGGAGAAAAGGAATTTTGAAAAAGATTTGCAAAAATTTCACATTTTTCTTCGTCACTTTGAAATAGTTGACTTTGCTGCTGAAGAGGAGGAATTACTGTTGATTTACTCAAAATCTGTTTAGTAGCTTGCCACATATTTGAATCACCTGGATTTATATTACTTAGATATTTCTGGTAAGAATCAAACTTTAACTGATCCAATTCTGATTTTACTTGTCTTGTTAATTCATTTAAACGTTTGCGCATCCAGGGCAGTCGATATCTTTGCCACTGCCGACGAGCTTTATGTTTATCTTTTATTAGGTACAATATTCGAGCTGGAGGGTGAAGGTAATTTGTATTTTTAGGTTTAAAGGGTTTAGCTATAGCTAGTTGTACTGACTTTTTAATTGTAAAGGTTAAATGATGCACCACTTCATCAATTTGTTCAACAGTAGTTAAATGGCTGGGTGTGGTTAGAGACTTATCAAGCTCGCATTTGAAGGTATCCCAGTCTACTTGTCCTGTTATTAAGACTTCTCTGTGAGAATTTAATTTGGGTTGTATGAAAAATGTTAATATTACTGGAAGGTGATCCGAGTCTAGTTCTGTAAGCGTCTGATGAAATATTGGTTGCATGAAATTTTTGTATAATACAATATCTAATATATCAGGCTGTGAATGTAGCTGGAACGGATAAAAAGTTGGTTCATTTGGTGCCGAAATATTAACAGAGCTGTTTGATATGTAATTCAATAAACGATTTCCATTTGGATTTGTGGCTCTGCAACCCCAATGCTGATGTTTACAATTAAGATCGCCTAGCAAGAGTGTAGGCACATCGTCATTAAAGATGATTTGTAAATCATTACTTAAAAGTCTCCGATTTGGTGGTTTATAAGCCGAAATAATATTTACTGTTGAGCCATTTTCAACTTTTATTTTTATAGCTACTATTTCAATGGATATAACAGGTGGTAATATAATTTGATTGTGATCAAGTGTCCTTTTAATGAAAATTGCAACACCTCCAGAGGCAGTTGGTAATAACCGATCTTCACGATAAACACAATAGCCACCAACTTTAAAATTTAGTGATGGAGTTAAATGTGTTTCTGTAATGCATGCAATATCAATATTATGCCTGGCTAGAAATGAGATGAAAGTAGATTGTTTTAATTTTAAACCATTTGCATTCCAATTTAGGATGGTTAAGTTTTGAAAAGTATAGTTTTTAAATTTATTCATTGTGTAAAACTTTAGAAATAATTTTATATATAATAGTCTTGATATAGGGCATGAATGATTTAACTAAATTCAGAATGATGTCTTCTAGGGAACCAGAACTCGACTCAATATTTGTATCTGGTTCATCATCATCTTTTCCCAATTTTGTTATTTTGGCATAGGATGAGGTAGATGGTTTATTTTTAACTTCAGGTTCATTATGAGGACTGTGATTTTTATGGCTAGTTAATTTAGGCCAATCGTCACTATTAATATTTATACTCGTATGTACACCTGATGTTTTATTTGATGTAGGTCTTAAATTTTTATTTTGTTGTTTCTGGTAGCCAATTTTGTTTTTTATATTTTGATAATATTGACAACCACGAAAGTTTGCTGAATGGCTTTCACCACAATTAATACATGTTGGAGGTACATCTTTTTTATTTGGGCACATTGTATAATGGTGTTGACCTGTGCATCTCACACACCTAGGGTCCAAACGACAAAAATTTTTGGTATGACCGAACCTTTGACATCTTGTACATTGAGGGATGTTTTTTGATTTTCTTTTTGGTTCAACTGACACAATAGAGTGGCAAAGCTTATTAAGTTTAAATATTTCATTGCCATTTTCGCTGTTTTCTACTTCTGCTGAACATAAGGGAATAGGTGATTTGTCTTTGTTTAGTAACCTACAAATATTTATGACGGGATAATTTAGGTCAATTAGTTCCTTTTTAATTTCTTCGTTTGTAAGCGAGTAAGGTACATTTCTAATTATGACTTCTAAATTTTTGTCTTGAGTGGCTTTAAAAGTGTGGTATTTAATACCTGAGTTGTCATAAAATTTAGTTAAATTTCTGAAATCTTCAATACTTTGAGTGTTAATTTTTAATGTGTTTCCTCTCACTTCTGTAGAGAAATCACAGCAAACTATAGTTTTTAAATCTTTTATTATTTCTTGATGGTTATTTGCTTCTCTAAGAAATATTGGTGGAATTTTAAGTTTTTGTTCAGGCCTAACGGTTGAGTTTAACTGACTAGACTCTGCATCCATATCAGTGTTTTCACATGTAGCATATGTATGATCATTTTCATCAAGCTTAATAGTTTCAAATCTATTTTTCGAATGTAGTTCATCTAAATCTAGTACATACCGTTTTGCAGGCTGAAGTTTACTAACAGAAATCGCCTTTCTCTTACTTGGTAGTATAAAACCATCATCTGCCGTCTGCTTTTCCATTAATTCCAGAACATTTGATTGCATATTTACAGGATTATTTACAGTATTATTATTTGTTAAGTTATTTACACATGGGCTAGTAGGTACCGGTATATCCTTTTCATTATTAACTACATTTAAATTAGAAGGCTTAAGCCTAACTTTATTCATTGTTGTAGGCTTATGGCCTACTAGGGTTATGCCTAGGTCGTCGATGTTTAAACCACAAATATGTACACTTACTAATTAAAGTTGTTAAAATAATTATTAAATTATAAAAATATTAAGACACTTTAAACAAAACTGAACTCAAAAAGAATTATTTTAACTGAAATAAATAAATAATTCAAAAAAATATCGGAGCAAAATTGAATTTGTTAACTTTAAGTCACAGCCCACTTGATCTCGATAATCTTGATAATATTGAATTAAGCTTTGAATAACAAACAATTTAGTGCAAAAATCATATCTCTATGATTTTTAGCCGAATTTTCGAAGAAAATAAGAGCTATTACACTCGACCCAACTTGAAAACGGTTGGTCGGAGAAGGCTAAAATTTAGTTTCTATCCGTTTCAGACCATTTGGAGACTATACCCAAAAATCATTACTTTATATATATATATATATATATATGTTTTATTCCCGGATTTTTAAGGGGTAGTAAAAATGCTTCAAAATTTCTGATTTTTTGGTCAAAGGGCCCTAGTGCGATTCTTCAAAAGGTACTTTTTTCGTTTTTCGATCCGTTTCAAAATGGCGGAGTTATACAGTTTTTTCGTTTTTGGGTAGGAATTTGAGGGGTAGTTTTTTACCAACCTTGCTAAAAGGTAGTAAATATGCTTCAAAAATGATGAATTTTTTGTGAAAGGGTCCTTGTAGGATTTGAAAGGTACATATATTTTTATTTTTTGAATTGAAACAAAATGGCGGCCTATTTGTAGTAAACCCAAAATGGCAAAGTTAGAGCGAGGAAATTGCATGATATCTCCCTCTCATAAGCCCAAGTTCAATTTGTGAGTTATATGAGTCGAAAGGCAATTAAATTTACTATAACCTTGTGTAAAGGTGTTTTAGGTACACCTCCTGGAACAAGGAACAAAACTCATATAAAGATCCCAATAATCGACTTTTTCGCTATTTTTGTACGTTAATTGCGCATTTTCGCCCACTCATAAGCCCGAGTACATATTGTGAGTTATACCATTCGAAAGACAATTAAATTTACTATAATCCTGTGTAAAGGTGTTTTAGGTACACCTCCCGGAACAAGGAACAAAACTCATATAAAGATCCCAATAATCGATTTTTTTACTATTCTTGTACGTTAATTGCGCATTTTCGCCCACTCATAAGCCCAAGTACATATTGTAAGTTATACCATTCGAAAGACAATTAAATTTACTATAATCCTGTGTAAAGGTGTTTTAGGTACACCTCCCGGAACAAGGAACAAAACTCATATAAAGATCCCGATAATTGACTTTTTCACTATTCTTGTACGTTAATTGCTCATTTTCGCCCACTCATAAGTCCGAGTACATATTGTGAGTTATACCATTCAAAAGACAATTAAATTTACTATAATCCTGTGTAAAGGTGTTTTAGGTACACCTC
>JAGFPH010001238.1:91264-108080 GCA_018207615.1 Philaenus spumarius | reverse complement strand
GTGTTTTAGGTACACCTCCCGGAACAAGGAACAAAACTCATATAAAGGTCCCAAAAATCGAATTTTTCACTATTCGTGTACGATAATTGCACATTTTCGCCCAATCATAAGCCCGAGTACATATTGTGAGTTTTACCACTCAAAAGACAATTAAATGTACTATAATCCTGTGTAATGTGTTGTTGTTTCTCTTGCATGAAATATGAATAAAATAAATAACTATTAAAATTACTTGTTTTAAACTTAGTTATTCCGTGGTAAAAATTCGGCTATAGTAATGCGGCATTGCTGCTTACGCTTTTTTTTTTTGTTTAAGTTACGGATTTTTTAATTTTATACAGTGAAAATAGGCATTTTGAGAAAAACGCAATTGTAATATTCAAAGTAACACAAAAACTTTATTTATAACATTTAAGAAATAAAATTTTGATACAAATTAGCTTAAAACATCCTCTAAAAAATGATATAACAAAGTCTCTCATGAACATCCATCTTCATTATTTAAGTGGAACGTTTTCGACGCTTCGTCGAAGGTCCTGGGACAGGTCGAGGGCCGTCAGAGTTACTGCTGCCAGCTTCATCGATGTTTTGGGTTTCATGACAATACGGTTATTGTTTGGACAGTACATTAACTTATCAAAAATTAATTAATGTAATAATTAATAATGGTTATCAATAGTTAATTATACAAAAATCTTAGCTTTAAATGCATAGTTTAAGTGTGTTAGTACAACTACTAAGAGTAGGTGGTTTTTAAACCTGTAAAGAAAAGGTAACTGAAGTCGGGACAGGGATTTTTATAACCAGAAAACGTTCTCATTTTACAATAAACTCGTAGTAGTTCACTTCGTCGCTGCTAGAATTCATCAGAGAGTAGTTCTTAAAGTATTGCCTTCTTATCTGATGTGTTTGAGAAAAGGGACCTGTTCGCGGTCCATGTTATTTTCCCATAAGCGCGAAGAGGTCCCTTTTCCCAAGCTATGTTAATTATTTTTTTTAGTGTTTTATCCGTTTACAACAGTTTTGTAATCAATTACAACTGGTAAAGGATGAAATGAAGCATATTAAACCGCAAACAACCGAAAATCGATATTTTTGACCTCATTCGATGAAACTGCTTGTACTGAAATTTTCAGTTTGCCGCGATGAGGTCCCTTTTTGCTTTCCGCCTCACAAATAAACAATTCGACCACGCAGCTGAACCACTGATATGTTTTAGGGTTTCAACAAACAATTTGGGAAATAGATCTATTCATGACGATGATGAATGCCTGTTTGTACGAAATATATTAGTAGAATTTGTTTGGGCCTAAACCTCCAGCTTCGACTCACGCGCTCCTTCATTACACTCGTAGTGGAAAAACTCGCTTTGTGAGTTTGCACCTCGATCGTATGGCCTCTGGTTATGAGCTTCGCTTCGCTCACAGCGTAAAAACTCACCCGTCGGCCTCAGATAAGAAGATGCCACCAAGGTAAAATCCATATAATTTTGTCTTTTAATGTATAATATAAAAACTCATAGCTTAGAAATTTGTATAATATGTACATACAGTGTTACCGGTACTATTGCCTTTGATTATGAACCTTATAATCAAACCTATATTACCCTACTATACTGTACTGCAACCATGCAATCAAATCAACTGTATACAATAACAGCTGATTACGTTTCTAGCACCAATAAAACAATTCAAAACAATTATATAGGTAAGGCCCAGTTTTAAATCAATTTAAAACTATTTTAAACTTGAGTTTCACCTAAAAGTTTGATAAGGAATCATTAAAAGTTTATTCCAATACTATTTTAACCACATGTGGGTACTAGGTGTTTTAACAGTGTGCCTTTGATTCAGTCCCTCTGGGATTACTTCAGAATGCCATTTATGGGAACACTTTTTAAGGTAAGCTTAATTAATTTGAAGTAATGTAGGCCGAAACCAAAAACTAATTATTGTACGTGTTTGTAGTGAGCCTAAGCTTCCATAAAGTATTTTAATATAATGTAGGCTTAGACCACCAAACAAAAGTATTTATATTTAGTGTATGGATATGCTATTTTAAATTTATACTTTAAGAAAACCTAGGCCCGCTTTAAATATTTATAATTGTGTTTTGTCGACTTGTAGATCCAGAACATTATTCTCATCACCGATAATATGAGTAATTTTATGTTATAAAAGAAGTTTGTTGTATAGATCTCAAATGTTCCACTTCTTGTTGTTAATTTTGCTATTGTAGACTACACTTTTGAAAATCATTCTGTCACTTCGACATCTATAGAGGCATAATAATACTTAATGAGTAGCCGTGCAACAATTCTATTTAGGCACAGGTATTTTCATTTGATCTGAAAAACAATTGTTATCAACCTGTTAACTGTAGGCCTACTATTTTACTGGAACTGCACACCACAGCGGTTGGCATAAATGACCTAATGTAATGGCTGTGACTATTAGATTATTTTGTCAAAATTTCCAAACATAATAGCCAACTGATCTATTAGTTATTAGCTCAGTTGGTTGTAGACTGCAGAGAGATCAAAATTCACGATGGTTTAGATTATCATATTATATAAATTTTGTAGGTATTAGAAGAGGACAATGAAATTACTTGGATATCATCAAGTGGGATTCCAAATAATTTATTGTCAAACTATTTTTCACACAGATTCGTATAATCTCTTCTTCCAAACATTACCTTTTGTATTACCTTAAGTTACTAAAATCTTTATTTTTATGTCTGTAGAAGCTCGTTATTTCATAGATAATCTAAAATTAATTCATCTTTTTGATCACTGAATCTTTTCATACCATATTTTTTTACCAAGGGCTAAAAGAGCTGAAAGTGCGTTTTAAGTGTCATATGTTTACACAATTTTCGGAGTCCCTGTTCTGATGGGGTTATTCCATACAACCCCCCTCCCCTCCCCCAAACTCGTGATGTAACTCGCTCCATTCATTTAAACTATTCTTCAGCCCTTCTTGGACAGATTCTGGGTAGGCCTATTTCCCTGTTTAGGGAGTCTGAACATTAAAAGAAAAGGTAAATGTATATAGCAAGAAACAAGCATCTAATACAGTTTAAAATCTTTATTGATCTATTACAATCTTTTAATTTATGTTCAAATAGTATTTACAATCATTATTTTAATAAATTGATTAAAAACAAATACAACAAAGGAATGTTTTAACATTAAATAATTACATGGCTGTAATAAAAACATATTGTTAGACAATAATATAAAATAAACCTAAAAATCTCTTCAACAATACAATTAGTAAAAATTGTTTATATTTTGATCTTGGATCATTCTGAAAAAAAAAACAATAACGCAGAAATTCTTTTACATAGTAGAAATAATATTCATGTGCTTGTTTCATTTTTAATACTCCAATGCAATATAACAGATGTATATTTATAGATAGGCAAGCGTGAGTTGTTTTGTTCAAATTTACACTTTGAAACAAATCAAAATGATTGAGGAAACCTGAAGAAACTCGTTTTATTTTTACAGATTATTTTAATTATCTTTGGACGTATAAACAACCATAAATCAAATACAGAATACTGATGTAAGACTTTTTGTTAACGCTCACACAGTTTTATAAGTTGAAAAAATGTATACAAATTTACATCGAGCAGAATAGTTTACCAGGTTAAGATATGTTTTGAGTCAGTTGCTGGTATAATTTGTAGGCAGCAAAGACAAAAAACTAAATCTCATCTCCGCTCTGGTCTCTTAAGTCCTTTTCAAAAGAAAACAAGACAGTTTTCAAAAAAGTTTAATAATGATTGTGTTTAACAACGAAGATAGCAAGAAACTTTGTTTTATCTGGGGGCTGCGAAATAGTTAGTACTGTATATTAATGTATTTTACAACACAAAGCAGGTAAGACGTTAGTTAAAATAAGACAAATATTTTGTTGTAGTGACCCTATTATTAAACGATGATTGAAAAAAGTGGTACTGCTGGCTTACGACCAGCTTCCAAAACATTGTTATTCACAATGTTATCATTGTTCTCTGCTAGTCCCACATTTGCCATTTATGGATTTGCATAATTTATATCTGTGTACAATTATTTGAATACAAAAATGATCGCAAATATTCGACCGATCATTGTTGTCTATTGCTGTTGAAGTAAACATATGTACCAACTTCTTATCAGTTTATTTTAAACATATTTGAACTGTAAGTTCAATGAGAAAATGTTTGTGTGAAAACTTCACCGAGACGTTTGAAATGCTTCGACAAGGTTATGAACATTTATGAGCAGATCACAGAGTTATCTGCTGAAATCCGGCAGAACTACAACCTACAGATCAACAGATGAAAACCATGTTAATGCAGTTAGATGTATGATTAATTTTACTGCGTTTTGACTGAAAAGTGTTTTCACTATGCCAAAAACAGATCCAAATCATCAGCCAGGAGCTATTTAAGTGATGAAAATTAAAAAACAAAATAAATAAAAGGAGAAAAATAAGTGAAAGAATACGATTTTGAAACTAAAGTGCAATCATAACAGTTTATTTAGTATGTTTTCCAAGGCCCGAGGAAGGTGGCTTGAGTTGGTCACAATGTTGATTCCTTTCACTGTAAGAGTGTTCTTCATCTCAAATTTGTACCACGTGGACAAAATGTCAACGAAAAGTTCTACCTTGAGGGATTTTTGCGCAGGAATCGGCCTGCAAAGTTGTATGCGACGCCACGAGAACACTCCGAATTACACTTCACTGCTTATACAGAACGACAGGACAACAGTTTTTCCTCACCCACCCTGACATGTCCCGGGAAGAGTTTCCTTGTTCCCCAATTTAAATCAAACTTAAAAGGAAAACACTTTTAATCAAACGAGATCAAGGAAAATGTGAATGACTGAATGCCATTCCAAAAATTTAAGTTAATTGCTTGATTTGTAACTTTTTATAACAAAACTTTGATCTTTTTCCAACTAACCCCGTAGAATTACACTATTTTAATGTTCTATAAACAATTGATTGCCTTATTGCTTAAAGGAAACAATATTTCTGTTGATATGGTCACACTTCAGATCACAACTTCAAGGCGTTAACTTAAAGATTAAACCATTACACTCATCAGTCTTACGTTGTTTATTGCACATCACAAAGAAAATAAAAATTCTTTACTCAGATTTGATTCTATTTAATTTTCTTATTTGTAGTCCACACTATGTATAGTTACAATGGTCTCTGAAAATACTGGTAATGACTTATTTTTTTTACAATTTAATAACAACCAAACATAACCTAAAATTACCTAACTAGAATATACAGTTTCATACAAAACAATTTACTAAAGTAATAACATTTAATCAAATATCTTACAGTTTAGTTTTACGAATTTAAATAAATTAAGCATTTATCTTCACCGGCACAAAAATGGATGTAGATCATTTACGATGCAAGTTATGGCATGAGTATAGGTATACATTTAAAATAGGCTACTACAAATATTTGTAAACTATCACAAAAATACTTGCACAGTAAAGTATCAGTTTTTTTTTTTGTTTTTTTGACTATAGTCCTATCTTTGCAACACTGAAAAATGTATTTAAATGTATAAACGTATGAACTAAATCGTAGAATTTTGTAATTTTGTTTTGTTCATGTATAAACATTCTTGATTTACAAAGTAATGAAGTCTATTAATGCATTGACCTAGCAGTTCTTTTAATACTCTTGTAGCAATTAAAATTATAAAAACTCTAATTATTTAACCCTTTAACGGCCAACATCTGATAATAGGATGTCGGTGGTTTAGGCGAAAAGAGCCAGTGTCTGATTGATCGGACATCTTCAAAAATGTTATTTATGTGAAAATTACCCTGTTAAGTATAACGACAGTCAGTTGCTTGTCTGACTCCGGTTTGTAAATACATGGTTTGCCTTCAGGTGTTTTTGATTCTCAGTTTCAGCTCTGAGATGTACTATCTAGATGTTTAAGAGTAGTGGTGTATTTTACTTTTGTTCTTTGACATAGGCCTAGATCTCTTATAGTTGCGGACAAGCTAACTCTGAACCAAAAGGTTAGGTAAGAAAAGGTTAGAGTCTTCCACCCACCCGACCCTAATTAGTGATTATTGCTTGATAACCAGAAAAAATCGCCGGTTTCAAGGAAAATTGAAAACATAATTAATATACTATGTAACTTAATTTAATATACAATAAATACAAAATAATACATAGCGACAAAAAAGTAATGTACTTGAGCGAGAATTAGATTGTCTTATATCATGTTTTATTTGTATTTACCATAGTTATATTTAAGGAATGTACAGGGTGTCCAGTAATTAGGGGATCAAACTATGGGGAATGGTTCTATGGGCCAAATTAAGAAAAAAAGTTTATATAAACGTAGGCCCGAAAAAGCTTTGTTTTCCAGATATTCGCCATTTTGTTTTTTGTACAAAATAATTTAAATCTAGAGAACGGTTTTACTGAATAAGTTCAAACTTAGCATGAAGTTTAACCTAAAAATGATATATCTAAAAAAAAGCAATTAAATCCAATCATGTGTTTCAAAATAGCGGCTATTGAACAAACCAATTATTACACATAACTTAACTATTATCGTTCATCCGATTGTTTTTACAGTTACACCAACCGATAGGGAATCAAAAGGACTACAAAAAATGTGTCGACATTTTTTTCATTAAAATGTACGGTTTTTAAGTTATTTAGGTTTGAAATTTATTTAATGTATGGTTATGAAGCAATAAAAAATTATTACAATCATACAAATTTTTTGTCCCTTGATATGCTCACGTTTTTATATGAATTGTATTTTAGTTCCACTGTTCATTCAAAGTTAGTTTTAAAAAGAAAAACTAGTTTGGCGGTACAAGTTGGTCAAAATTGTCAGATTTCCATCATATTTAGTATAAAAATAATCGAAATTTAAATACAAAACGTAATATGATAATGGTTTTTAATAATTTTGGTCAATAATTTAACTGACTTTTTGGTATTAGGTACCTAGTACTTGTTCTCATTGAGTGCAGCCAAGTGTCACTAATTAGGGTCGGGTGGGTGGAAGACCCTAACCTTTTCTTACCTAACCTTTTGGTTCAGAGTTAGCTTGTCCGCAACTATAGTTGTTACACACTTGATAACGGGAGTTGATTTATATTCCCGAAATGTAGTGTATTGGTTTTTAACACACAACTGATGGCAAATGTCCGAATTACTGATACAAAAAATAACAGTCTTAAAGTGAACCAAACTAGTTATTACAGAAGCATTTTAACGACTAATCGAAACATTTAATTGACGATTTATCGGAAAATATTTGTAAATGTGGTCTTTTGTGTGCAATAGGCCTAAACACAGTAGAAAGGTGAAGTGGGATAAGTGGGAGCACGTTTTTGTACTGATAGTTCAACTTTGAACTGAATTTACCAAGTTGTTATTTAATGTAAATTAATGAAATTCGGCATGCCTAATCTTTGTTTTATTGGCCATCAAGTGATGTAGTTCATTTTTTAAATCCTGTACAGTGTTTTTGGGGAACATTTTTTTTGTGACCATGACGTGTGGCTCCACTTGCCCCAGCGATCGGGGTAAATGCAGCCAAGGCCTGAGTTTACTATTAAAGCTAATAGGGCAAGTGGATTATAGTTCATTTTTCACTGATCCAAGCAGTTTTTAAATCACTGAAGTATCATAATTTTTTTAGAAGTTATGAACGTTTTCGCAATGGGGAGAACACGGCATCACAAAAATCGGTGAAATGTGAAAGAAACTAAATTTGATTAAAACTAATAAAATAACAACTTATCAATGTCCTTACATGTTTGTTATTCTTATTCGACCTCTTGGGCATGATTTTAATAACATTTTAGTTGGAAAATGTCTTTTTTAAATTAACTTAAATTTTTTTCTGTTAATCAAACTACACACTTGTACAGCCAGAATAATGATTGTGGTCCTTTCCTATTTAACTGAAATTCACTCTTAAGATATTCATTTAAAAAGACACTTAAACACCTCATTACTATTTATTAACCAACTTAAATGTTTATTTTATTATTTACAGGTCTGCATAGTTGCTTTTTTGCTGTAGGTTGTACAAGAAAAATGATATTTCAAAAGCAAAATAAAAAGATTAAAACATTAATATAAGTAATATACGTGCTTTAAAATAAAAAATAAAAACACTGTTTCGGTACTGGCTACAGTTACCCCATGCTCTGTGGCTCCACTTGCCCCATGATGAAAATTGATGGGATAAGTGAGGCCACCGCTAAATTTTTTAAAAATATAATATGCATTATTGAGCAAAATGGATCATACAGGCTGAATCTGTACATTAAAACTGCCAGAAACACTTACAACTTTTAGTCAAGGTATTTTTCAATCAGAGAAGAGGGTCATGCAAAATTTTCCCCTGGCACTTCCATTCGGTTGTGAAAGTTTTTTTTGAACGTGTGAAAAAAGTACGGTTTGTTCACTGAAAGTGAAATATGTTAGAAAACATCCTAAAAAAACATATGTTGCCATCTTTCTACTGAAATAATTATTTCCAAGGCTGTGGCAGCCACTGGCTCCACTTGCCCCATGGCCCCACTTCGCCCTACTATGTTTTAGAAAATTCAATATAAAAAATGTAGATTTTGATAGAATGGTATAATTTTTTGTTTGTTCGTACGAATGTGTCTGTTTAACAAATTCAAAGTATTTCCCACGCATAAAATAGGTTTTTTCATTTCACTTCTACCGTTCAGAGTAAAAAAATAAAAGGATTTTTTTCAGATGGCACACGATTAAAAATATAAGCAAGGATAAAAATACTCGTTATTTTTCAAATAACTATAAAGTAGATTTAATTTGGCTAAAAAACAAAAGAAAAAACATTAAGATTGACTGATAATTACGACCATTACGATGTACAATTTAAGAACGTGTACTTCCGCCGAATGAAGCCTTGGCTCTTTAGGGTGGAGCTGCTGCATCAGGCGCTGGCCGGCAGAGGGTCAACATAAACTTCCGATAAAAATTCAATTGCTTTGTAAGTCGTTAACAGCACGACAAAATTACAAAAACAAAAGTAAATAATGTTCGAACTTTAGCCTTGACGTTGCAAAGTCGGGGATCAGTAGTAAAAACGACAGTAATCATCGATAAAGGAGTTGCGTTCGGGAGTTTAATTTACACAATACACTGTTTAATATTATACGTACAAAATGTTTACAACTAGTGAGGGTATACAAATTTGGTTATTTATAATCATTTTTGATTGCCTTGAAATAACGTAGTTTTTAAAATGTTTAATGAAGCAATGTACAATATTTAGCCGCAATATTAAGAGTGTTACAAGAACATTATGTGTTCGATTGTGTGTGAGGAGTTAGTGCAGATGATATACAAAATTGAATAAATTAATTTACCATTTTGTTTCAAACAAGTACAGTTATATTGTGTGTTAATAATATAAAGTCGATGGTCGATTAGTTTGGACAAATTTATAATTAATAGGTCTATTTAAAAAAAAAAATAGGCTACCCTGATTTCTAGAATAAGGGTTTCACAAATATACAAAACTATACGGTAGTAAAGATTTTATGTAATTATGGTTTGAGTATTTAAATACAATATATTTATTTCTGATTAGCTGGAGTACCCACAGTTTCACTCGATGAAGGAAAGAAATATCGGGTAAATATTTGAGAGTTCACAGGCCTGAAAATGTTCAGCGAGTTTCGTTCAAATAAATCTCATTTAGGCTTTCACACGTGGTCAGCTGTGCGCCAGTAACCGCTAAAGCCATGATTTCCACCAGTTTGAGGTACATTACATGTCTATGAGTACATATATTCTCTGAGAACAATATTTGACCCCTTAGGTGCTAATAATTGAAATGCATATGTTTTTTCTCTTGGCTGCGTGCCAAGTTTTATTTCTTTAGCTTCATAGTCTGTTTCCGGCTTCTACAATGTTTTCAAACAGGAAATCCCTTCGATGGTTTAATACCTTCAGGAACATTCTAGAATATTTTCGAACCTTCTCCGAGATTCTATAGCATTCTCAAAACTTCTAGAATACTCGGGATTATTCTGGCCAGTGTCGGCCACTGCTTCACCAACTGAATAAGATGTTCATAGATGCGATACACTCTTTTTACACACGTATCTTCCAGCCAACCAATGCAGTTACAAACCAAAACCTTCTTCATGGATGGGGATAGAGGGCTGCCGTACCACAAATCACCCTTAGGGCTGCGTGGGTGGGCTGAGGAGTTATAGCGTCACGGACAAACCACGCTTACATTTAGTTTACAGAGTGTTTCGCAAGAGGGTGGCACAACTTTGGGAGATGATATGGGACTAAAAAAAAACAAAATTGTTCACACGAACATAAGCTCTGGAAAAGCTTTGTTTTCCAGATATCCGCAATTTTGTTTTTTTTACAAAATAATTCATATCCAGAGGAATTTTTAACCGTGGCCATGAAGTTTAACCTAACAATGATCTCTTTTAAGAAAAATAAACGATTATATCCAATCAAGCGTTTCAAAATGGCAGCTATTTGAAAATTTCAAACCTTAATTACCCAAAAACCGTATGTTTTAATGAGAAAATGCCAAGATACCTTTTTTGTAGCCCTTTTAATTCCCTATCGGATGGTGTAAGCTGTCAAAACAATCGGACGAAGAATGATAGTTATGTGTAATAATTGGTTTGTTCAACCCGGCATCCTATAATACACAGTATGTACATATGCTGTTATTATCTTTAACTTAACTATTAACCTTCATCCGATTGTTTTGACTGTTACACCATCCAATAGGGAATGAAAAGGGCTACAAAAAAGGTATCTTGACATTTTCATTAAAACGTACGGTTTTTTGGTAATTTAGGTTTGAAATTTTCAGACAGCCGCCATTTTGAAACGCTTGATTGGATATAATCGTTTATTTTTCTTAAAAGAGATCATTGTTAGGTTAAACTTCACGCCAAGTTTGAACTCAATCGGTCGAACATTTTTCTAGATATGAATTGTTTTGTAAAAAAAACCAAAAGCTGATATTTGGAAAACGAAGCTTTTCCCGAAGTATGTTTGTATGAACAATTTTATATGGACGGTTCGTCGTACAAGGCTATAAGAATCAATAACCATTATATTAAGATTAATTTTCATCTTTCATAAATACAATTTTAGTTTTATGCATTTTTAGTATCTACTATTATGCAGAATGGTCCTCCGTTCAGAGTAAATGATGAAAACTTTGGATAGTGAAAAATGCTTGATTTAATACTTAGATTTCTCCAATAAGTTAAAAATATTAACGTTAAACATTAAAATATGTCAAATATTCACTTCTAGTATAAACTTCGGTAAAATTCTTATTCCTAAAGCTTGAGTTGCTAATTGCTTATAATATAAAGAAACACTCAATAATTGCACATATACACACACTGCAAGACCCTTATCACTAAAACACTTGACTTCATCTTTCATTCAATGTTTTACAAAAATATTAATAATTATACCTATAAATACATTTAGAAACGATATATACAGAGATCCAGAAATTATACAGTATACCTCAGCATCAATTTAATTTAGTTTTCAAATACTTATATATCGTCGAAAAGACCTCTCGGAGGGTTTCCGATTCGGGTGGAAATAAATTCTTTTGTTTGCGAGTCGTCCGCGTTGCTCTGGTAAGTGTCCACCGGTTCCGCAGCTTCCAGCAGGTTGGAGCGGGACGAGTCGTCTCGGACTATGGTCAGATCTGAAAATAAATCGGACAAATTTATTAAGGCTCGGCCACCACCTTGAACGTCAACTCCCGTAAGAGCAATGTTAGACATACAAAAAGATTACTGGAGTTTTAAAGGTTAGGACAGTATAAAAATGTGGATGACATTTAGTTTTTTAAATTTGTTTTTAACTAAATTTGTTCTTTGACTTTACTCTTAAATCAATTGCATTAATTCAGACACAGATTTATTAAGAAATTTTTAAAATTTGTCGAAAAATATTTTTTAGAAGCCTCAGATTTACCATAATTAAAAACATTTTAAGTACTGGTTCCACAGAATTTACTTAATAAATGGCATTGTTTTCATATTATTCAATACAAAAATGAATTTACTAAAATGGACACTAAAATATTTATTTTTAAATACACCTACTTGTACTAGAATTGCGATTCATAGAAAATCTTTCCGTAGCTTGCCTTCGTCTTCCCGCTGACTCTTCATTCCGTTGACGCCGTCTCTTTTCTAATAAAAACAATTAAGTTATTAACGCAACAAAATAATGTATAAACTACTTAGTTTACAAATTCAAAGTCTTTTCTTCTGTCGGATTTTTACTATTAAGACATTGCAACATCAAGAAGGCACACAAAAATGTTTAACCCTCAAAGTGGCAGACTGCAGTCTCTCGGGCGCAAATGCAACCCGCTCGAACATTAGCGAGAATTTGCATGTATTTGCATAATCGATAATTTAATCCACTTAGAATAATCCAATCGTAATAAAACTGGCACCATTGAAAGGAAATGAATTAAACTTTAATTTTTGTATTTACAACTTTTTTATAAAACATATATTTACATACGTAATAATCGTTTTAAAATATGCATATCGTGTTACAGCTATTTCCGCGAGCGAATCTGCATACAATTATACTGTTATTTCCTACTTCTTCAACGTTGAAATCCCTCTACTGAAGTATTTATATCAAGATTATAAAGCTACCATTGGATTCTTCAAGATTTTATCTTTCTAATGGTGCCTTCCAATCAGATGTCACTATTTTACTCGATTTATTCATACAATGTCTGTAAACCCTTGTGATTGTTTTCAACCAAACAGCCCATTTGTCAACAGATACTACGCCTACTCTATCAAATGTTTTGACAGATGGTTTTACACCATTTTGTAGAGAAAAGACTGACCTTTCTAACGGTGGGAATTGAACTAGAATAAACCGGTTTTTTTTGTTTGTCTTGACAGTAGAGAAAAGTACATGATTAGAGCGATCTGTTGTGACCGATTGCTCGGTTTCGTTCTCACGTAATTCAAAGCACCCTTCTTGTAAGATGGAAATGTCATTTGATTCATGTCATTCAAATAAAGATAACTCAAACACTTTTGTGAACTAAGGAAAAACAATTATACCGTTCTTTTCTTTGATTTATCCTCTACACTTTGTTATAATAACATTTCATTTTTGGGCAAAGCATATATTAGTAAATTACATTTCAATCTAAGCCTAGGTTTGTTAGCAGTCGTGTACTTGGAACATAAAAACAGTTTTTTTTCAAAATAAGAAATTTGAAATTGATAAATGTTTTTAATACAGTTCTATTTAGGACTAAATTACAAAACTTTTTTACGCATATGAAAAAAAATGTTTTCTACTTGTTATGTAGGCCTAAAGTTGAACTTTTTCCTTTCGTTACTGAACATTTTTTGTTTCTTGAGCTAATAACTTTTACAATGTCAAAAGAAACTAATTTTTAGTGGCATATTCGAATTCTTTGAAGTTTCTTCTACAAAAAAGCTATTTAACACTTTTGGATTTTTGTTCATTTACTATTTTTGGCAAATTTTTGAAAATATGCTTGCAAAACACTATAAACGGGCTGGCCAATTTCAGCTTTAACGATGCTAGTTCTAGGGTTAAAAAATCAAGCAACCACACCATTGGAATTGTAATTTTGTTCAAAACTTGGCCATCTCTATATGTAAAAATGAATGTTTGTTTCTTTGTTCTCTATAGACTCAAAAACTATTCGACCGTTTCATTATAAATTTCTCACTTTATCCATACCAATGCCAGGAGTGTATAGACTTTACAACTGCTACAGTCTAAGGGGTTGAAGTGGGGTTACCACAATTACACAGGGTAAACCTTTCAGGACTTTGGGTTATGATTCCTCATACAAAAAGGAAGAAAAAAGTTCATACAAATGTATGCCCTAAAACGTTTAGTTTTCCAGATATCCGCCATTTTGTTTTTTGTACAAAATAATTCGTATCTAGAGAATGGTTTGACTAATTGAGTTCAAACTTGGCACTAAGATTAACCTAACAATGATATATCTCCAGAAAAATAAGCGATTAAATCCAATGGTGCGTTTTAAAATGGCGGCTATTAGAAAATTTCAATCCTAAATTACTCAAAACCCGTACATTTTAACAAAAAAAATTTCAAGATACCTTTTATGTAGCCCTTTTGATTCCCTATCGGATGGTGCAACTTTCAAAACAATCGGATGTCGATACTTAAGTCAAAATAATTAAATGGGATAGGTACCCTTAAAATTAAATAATAATTCAAATGGAAATAGCTAACCATATAAAATAAATTACATTTACATTAAACACTCACATGTTTAATACGAGCGCAACCACCTGCTCTGATCGTAAGAACCTTATTCTAACCACAAGTCACTTCAAAATTAATTTTTCATTACACTCCGTAAATTGTGTTTCTTAATTTAATCTAATGAAATATTTATATAGCAAAATCAAGCAATAGCGAGCATTGCCGGTTTCACTAGTCTAAAATACATTTTCCTTGTAGTTATATAACAAAATTTCCGAGTCTTATTAACAGAAACAGTAGAGAACCCATTCCTAGATGGCGGGCAGGCAAGAGGGAATATAATGCAACTTTAGTAAATACGGGATCTCACTTTGTTGTGCGGCTATAGTTTTTACCTAGAGGCGCATCCCGATGTTGCAAATACCTACAACTGTTGATAAATTTACGTTCAAGTAACTTTACCTCGACTGACCAGTTCCTGGCCTTCGTTTACTAGATCGCTCGTCAAATCGTCATCGTCTAAAAACTGCTGGAAACCGATCAGAGACAACAGACGAGAACCTATACTGAAGTACGTGGCCAGGCAGAAGGCTAGCATAGCCATCGGGAAATAGATGTTGAAACCGTCGGAAATTATGGATACCACGTCCATATGTCCCATTATCTGAAACAAAATAAACGTATTTAAAAAACAAATTCAATTGCTAAAGCGTAACACTACTGTTTAATTTATTACTAGGGGCTCTGCCCCTGAACGCTTCGCGTCACAACCCCGCCTTCCGCCTCAGTTGGAAAATTCGCTAAAGAATCTTGTTAATCTTTGGCTCGTTTGTACATAGGTTTGTAAAATTACGAACCCAGTCTTAAATATATTAACAGTAATTACAAGATTAATTATAACCTCAAATACATGCTTTAGAAACGTGAGAGGCTTTCATTACGATTTTAGTCCTAGTTCTACTATCTTCTGTCAACTAAAGTTTTGAACCAGGCCTAAATATAGTAAAAATTATTGCAGGATTAACATAACCTCAATACTGTGTTTCAGAAATGTGCCAAGCCTATATTACAAAATAGACTATTAGAATTTATCCATCTTTACCAAGTTTACCTTTTCTTTGACAAAATAAATTGTTAAATCAGGCCCAATTTATTCTAATTCCAACGTGCTAAAACAATATAAATTAGCTTGTTTTTTAACAGTAATTAAAAACTATACAATGAACAGCTGATTGTGCATATTACTCAATCTCAGTTCTATTCCACTCTATTTCCAACGTGCTAAAACAGTATAAATTGGCTTGTTCATAAACAGCTGTTTTGATCGCTTTATTTACTATTTCGTTGTTATTTTGTAACCAGCATGGCAACCCGTAAGACCCTATGTTAAAATTTTTCAACTTTTAAATTAGATTTTCTCAAAAAAATTGCGTTTTACACGAAATACAACTATATGGGTGTACTTAAAAATCAAAACTACACCTAAATACAAAATTTCTTTGAATTCGTTAGAGCCGTTATCGAGATCCACGACAGATGCAAAGATAGATACAAGAATTGCTCATTTAAAGTAATAGGATTGCAATAGTACTTAGTGTACATCTAGACCTCACAAGAATATACATTCAAACATTTGTCTTTTTTTCTTAAAGTAGTTTTTGATCTAAATTGATTCTATATCAGTCAGGATTTTTACATTTTTAAATAAAAACTCTAAATATTTTGGGATAAAAGGTAGCGTAGATTAGTCTCTGATAAGTCCTCTACATGAAAGTGAAAGTTTTGTCAAAATTGGTTCTGCCATTTCTGAGATCAGCCCGAACTAACAAACAGACAAAAATTAAAAAATGCCTGCTTAGGTTTTGGTAAAGCGTGAATAACTAAATGAGCTTAGAAAAAGGATTTTTTCCAAAATTTCAGACACTTCAATTTTATTTATATGTATAGGTTAGGTTAAGTGAAACCCTTTTTAGTCTTGGTGGAACTTTACGTTTACTCTATTTATACTACTGAGTAGGCTTACTTGTGTGTAATACGTTTCCATCATTTGACTTTTGATAATGTGGCTGTCCATGTGAATCAGACCCAGAAAGTTCAGACATAAGGGCGGAGTCAACCTGCACACCATCCTGTGGGCAAATTGTTTAGTGAATACAACACCCTCAATATATAAATACATGAACAGTCATTACAAAGCATGAACAGTCACTTAGCTAAATAATTCGACCACACAGCTGAACCGATGACGTGAGTTGAGCTAATTTCCAAAATTAAGTTTATAGGCCTTTGTTTTAGGGTTTCAACCAACAATTTGGGAAACAGGTCTATTCACGACGGTGCTGGATAGCTGCAAAATGGTCGCACGCCATTCCGCATATTGAGAGTATCTTCAATACACAAAGCATTGCGTGCTTCGCACGCCATTCCACATATTGGGAGTATCTTCAATACACAAAGCATTGTGTGCTTCGCACGCCAACCCCACGGTGGAATCCACATGGCTTTGAACC
>JAGFPH010001238.1:55708-81264 GCA_018207615.1 Philaenus spumarius | reverse complement strand
CCCGGAACTTTTCCATTGATGGTTGCCATGACGATTGATAGAGCTTTCACGTTAACAACCATGGCCATCGTGGCTTCTGGTTCTGCTCCTACTTTGTTAAATATTATTACTCAGATAGGCCATTTTTTGTGTGCCAATCAGTATCCATTTCAGAATCGATTCGGTTCGAAAGTACAAATTGCCACTTTAAAACATGCAGAACTGGGTTCCATAGTTGAAGTCAATAATTAATTAAGGAAATTAAATGTTTTTAAGTTAGGCCCATTTGTATATCAAAATAAAATACACAATATTTTATAATTCAGATTCAAAAATAATATTTTTACTTTTACACATAATTCTGTTTGTTTAAACATTCTGTGAAGAAAACCTCCACGGTCTGTGTCCTCCACGGTTTCTTTCGTAGAGGGTTTTGTACGCTACAGACAAACTCTACCCACCTGTTTGTGGAGCCTGACCAAAGACTTGAGACTCGGAGGATCGATAGAATCCTCGATGTCGCGCTGTTTGCGTTTCATCCTTTGTCTCAGATCCAAAGGAATTTTGATGAGTATAGTTTCCAAGTTTCCATGGAGTGGATTCCCTGGCCGAATGCTGTTAGCTACGGACTGCACCGACTGTAAAAACAAAAAACTTGTATTAAAAATAGTTTAGTGGGAAACTGCAAGAAAAATACATACGGTAGCCAACAACAACCCAAAACTGTTCTGGGGAGAATGATCTATGCTCATTTAAGTGTCTCACCATAAGGGTCACTACAATAGCTCATCATTCCTATGGAAATTCGCTGATAAGGCACTTATGGTTACCTTAAGTAAAAAATTGATCTTCTGGAATTTTCTTAAATAAACCACATTTTTTTATATTTTACACTTTGGCTCAGGCAATGCAGACTTGATAAGTTTAAAACAGCGCCTTCTCACATTCAGGTAAATAACTTTCAACTCCACAGTTGTTGCAACGACAATCGGCCGGTTACTCGTTAGGTTATGTTCAAAACGGTGCTGCGACTTTTGTTGCGGATCTTGTTGCGCAATATTTTTTTGACCTTACCTCCAAAATGTCGTCAAGAGTTTCTTCCGCTTCGCACTTATCGGCCGACAGTTTGGCGGCTTTGAAATAGGCGTGGTGTAGAGTATGGTTGCGTGATCCTGACAACCACAGGTTCCTCGGGATCTCTACGAGCGCGTAGCCTAACAGCAGTATGAGTAGAAACAATCCCCATGTGTTACTGGCAGACGATGCTATCGCTTTTAACTTCTGTCTGCAATTCAAACATGTAAACTGCTGTCAAAATAGATATTCCACAAGAGAAACGGTGTAATTTATAAAAATCATTGTTCCCTCAAAACAAATTAGAACTATCCGTTATGAAACTTTGCTCAAATTTCTTCTAGTGAGTTTTGTTGTAATTATAAAGTTTAACGTTAAATATGTTAAGTGAAAATTGCTTCAACTCTATTGGCTGTTAAAAAGATGCAACAAGCATACAAACTGTCAATATACTTGGTCAATCAACAGCCTATAGTGTCAATAACAGAACTATTTCCAGCATTGTGATAATGTTCATTAGACCTACAAAGTTTATTCTTTGAATACATTTTCATATTTAACCTTTACAAACTTATTCGGGAATTTCGTTCGCCTTTATATTAAATCACACATTTTATTTCCACAGTTTAACGATCTCCTGGGAAGAGTTTCCGGATACGATAGATAGTTGTAAAACCACTCACCCGTCCAACTCCAGTCCAGGTTTCACAGCCAAATAGATCAGCAAAACGATACAAATGAACAGGTAGGATCCGTAGTAGATGGCGTTGTCGACGAGAGCAGATTTCAATTTGCCTTTGAACGTGAACTCTCCCGCTTTTGCGTAAGACTGCATCAGAGGTAAGACTAACCTAGAATAGAGCGATTACATATTATCGACACTGGACATATTTATTAAAAGAGCCATGTGAATTGTCATCCACTTTGATTGAAAGATTTTTATAAGTGCAATAAAAGTTGATTAGTTTTCCAGAACTTAAAACTATATTATACATTATTAAACTGACATTTGCCGTCGTTATGTGTTAAATCAATACAAGATGTTTTGGCAAACAAATCAACTCAAGTGGCTAAAAGTATAAGACCGTAAGTCTACAGTAAAACAAAATTGTTATAGTTTTCTTTCACATAGGAACTCATGAATTCATTTTCAGTATCCAGTGATACTGTAATGATTAAAATAAAGCTTATTACTTTTTTTCTGTCAAGTGACCTCTTTTTTTTTTGTATATGTGACTTTTTCACATCTTCAGATTCAATAAATAAATTCCTAGACTGTCATCAAACATTAAACTACGACGGCAACTGTCAGTCTGTTATCGCACTTGGAACCTGTTCTTTCCGCGGACTTCTTGAACTCTTATCGCAGTGTCATGTATCAGAGACGAAATTTAGCTGGTAGTTCAATAATTGATGTTCGCCATTTACGTCTGTAGATTTGGCGCCTTATAAATCTCACCCCTCAACAGCGTTCATATATCTATCTTTAGAACATATTTTTGAATGGTTTTAAGGTTATTTTGTAAGCTCGTATAACCATGGTCCTCGTCTATTAGATGGCGTGTAAAATTCGATTTGTTACCTGAAATCGTACCTGCAAGTGTTCTTTAAATCGAATCTTAAACGCTCTTCCTGTTTGGCCTATGTTAACCTTGTCACAATCATCGCATGCCAATCTATATACGCCTGTTTGGTCTTCTATAGGTCTTGGGTTTTTCGGGTGAAGAAACTGTTTAGTATTGTTGCTAGTTTGGAAGGCTATTGTTCTGTTGAGTTTATGGAAGGTAGATGCGACTATTTTCAGTACCAGTTAATTGTCCTTGTGTAATATTAATCAATTTTATTTTTTGCCAGCAAAACGTAGTTGAGCAATAATTCTGACTATGTATACAGTACAATTCTCCTTAAAATTAGATTCACAGGGGGTTAAATGACTTATATGTCGTTAGTAATCGCTGAATCTTGAATTCAATACTGAATCAATTACTGGGCATATTAAAGTGTTTCTAAATTTTTCAACTAAATTTTTTCTTTAATTACATCACAATGGTTTTGAGTCTTACAAATGAATCTGCTCCAATCCTTTCCAGTAAACATTTAAGAAAGGTAACCCAACTGTACGGGACACCCTGTGTGGAGATAGAAGCGAGTTTGAAATAGCACAACCTTGGCAAACTGTCAACATTTGGTTAAACACTTTAAATTTGAAATGCACGCTGCCAGTCACACATAAGCAGCATGCGTCTTTCGAGTAAGTTGTAACCATTGTTTTAGGAAAGTCAGGTGCACACTTTCCAGCATGTTTCAGAATGAATAATATCTTAAGCCTCACAAATAGGTTTACAGTTTGCATAAACTTGTACTTTACTGACTCTACTGGTACATTTATCTTATAATTGATTGGAAAAATATGTACGACAAGAACACAGTTCATTCAATAGAAACAGCACTCTGAAAACATACTTGTTGTACGTACCACGTAAGCAGCTGTGACGACCAGTATACAATTCTCCATAGATTAGGCAATACCGTCTCCGGAACATTACTCCAGGGTACCTCGCAGAGAGGAAACGGCTGGACAGGAACGAGTTTCACATCGGGATCGTCGTGGACAGGTAGGACGGTAGTGTTCTCGTTCACATGTTCCTCCATGCATTGTCGGAAAACAGTCTGGAACGTATAGGCCTGACATTTAATAAAGAACAGAGTGAAAAGTTACAGTAGTGTTTCTGAAATAAGGTGTCAAACTTTTGGTGTAGGTTTCGTTTGGCAAAATAATGGAAAAAAGTTAATTTTACATGTTGGTTTCTATATCAAATAGTATATAAAGAGCTGAGCACATTTTAGAAACGAGCTATAATTATTGAAAAACACAAAGTAATATGCAAATCTATTTTATATAAAAGCGAAATACTATTCACTCACTCATCACGATTTCTCAAAAACTACCGAACGGATTGAAATGAAATTTGGTATGTAGCTTCCTCTAAGGCCATAGGTGCTCACTAAGAAAGGGTTTGAAAAAATTCTAAATTTTAGGGGGGTTTGGGGGGATCAAAGTTATTAAAAAACGATTTCTCCAAAATTACCGGACAGATTGGAATGAAATTTGGTATGTAGCTTCCTCTAGGGACATAGGCGCTCGCTAAGAAAGGGTTTGAAAAATTTCGAAATTTTAGGGGGGGGTTGGGGGGGATCAAAGTTATTAAATCACGATTTCTTCAAAACTACCAAACGGATTGGAATGAAATTTGGTATGTAGCTTCCTCTAGGGCCATAGGTGCTCAATAAAAAAGGGTTTTAAAAAATTGGAAATTTTTGGGGGGTTTGGGGGGTAAAAATTACTAAATCACGATTTCTCCAAAATTACCAAACAGATTGGAATGAAATTTGGTATGTAGCTTCCTCTAGGGCCATAGGCGCTCGCTAAGAAAGGGTATCAAAAAATTCGACATTTTAGGGGGGTTAAGGGGGATCAAAGTTATTAAATCTCGATTTCTTCAAAACTACCGAACGGATTGGAATGAAATTTGGTATGTAGCTTCCTCTAGGGCCATAGATGCTCACTAAGAAAGGGTATGAAAAATTACGAAATTTTAGGAGGGTTTTGGGGGATCAAAGTTATTAAAATCATAATTTCAGATCTTTTATTATTATGACAATAGTGCTTTTATTATTTAAGATCTATGTATATAAAAGCCAAATACCATTCACTGACTGAACACTTAAAAAGAATACAATTACGTTAAAAAGACTGAAAATACCAACCACCACGGGCAACGCCGTACGGTTCAGCTAGTCTGTATATATAAAAGAAGTCCTGGCTGACTGATTCATAATCAACGTAAAGCCAAAACTGTGATAGCTAGAGCCTTAAAATGTTCAGGGTACCTTCATACCTTTATGTAGAAGCGCACTAAGAAAGGATTTTGCAAAATATTGATTTGAAAGGTTGAAAATGGCCAAAATACGGTTTTTCACTCCCATCCCTTTGACAGATAAAACAGCTGATTTGAATCCTATATTTGTGGCCTATACTGAACTAACACATGGTCTTTGAATGCATTTACATCCATTACCATAACGACCAACTTAGAAAATTTAGAATCAGTAAACAATATTTCACTACCAAATTTTTTAGGGGTTAGGTTAACAAAATAAAAACAAACACAAACAAAAAATAAACGAAAAAGGCTTACTGCGTTATAATTCAAACATCTGTTGTCACGTATTGCAAACAAAACAGATGATCTGGATCAAAGGCTTAACACAATTTTAGGTCAGGCTTTCAAGTTTCAACTCATGTTTTTCGAAAGCAATTGGATGTAAATTACCACAGCAACGAAAATGGTAAATTTAAAAACAGGCGGTTATTATTCACAACCAGCTGTTTTTTTTAGGTTAGGTAATAGCAAACACAAACAATGAAAAAGACTTATTATATCATAATTCAAACACCTACCACTATTAAAATTATGCCAACTTTATTTTTACTATGAATATTTGACTATTTTGAAACACTATTCTTTGATATCCCGCCATTTTGTCCTAATGTGTCAGAATTAACTGATACTCAGGTGTATTTCTTTTACATATGTGTATGTTAGGACTGTTGAGTTTCAGGATTGTAGAGTGTTCGGTGCATCTAATATATTAATTCAAAAATAGGGACCTCTTCGTGGGACACCCGGTATATAACTGATTACACTCTCAAAATATAAACCATCAGTCAATGAAATGTCAGAACAGAAAGCAATCTTTATTATCTATTATACTCTACAACAAATATTTAACTGTTTGTTAAAAGCCATAAAGATGGAGGTAATTAGGCCACTTAAGCTTGATAACTGAGAGATCGTTTTCTAACCTAACTAATTTTACAACATGATTCTCAGCGTGTCGGCATTATTCGGTTTATTAGTTGTTCTGTAGTACATTCACTACAACATTTTAAACAGTTAATGTGCAAGATTTATATTACTGACCAAAGGTATTAAATTTTAATGAAAATAAACGGTACCAGAAACTGGCACATACTTTCTCGCATAGTTAAATTATTAACACGTTCACTGCTAAGGACGCACATGTGAGCTTGACACTGAACACTATGAGAAGCGGCCGACGCACAGTATTGCAAGCCAACCCCCGTATGTAATCCCAACTGCGACTTCATAATTGTATTAAAGTAGGAGAGTAAGTAATAAAAATTATTATTATTAGCTAAAGAGGAAACTATTCAATTGATTTCGAACAAATTTGTACCAAACTTGTCAATTAGGCCTATATAGACGCACGAAAAAAGGTTTTGACAAATTTTGAAAAACAAACCCCTTTTCGGCCAAAAAACTCCCAAAAATCAGATATTATTATTATTATTTGCTAAACGAGAATTTTTTGAAAGATGCCTTTTTTTGCATATGGTAGGATATATTAACCCTAGAACACTAACGTTTTGTCTGACAGACTACTGTGAACTATCGATTTTTCTACTTTCCCTACTTGCTCTCCACCGATCGGCCCACCACTCCGAGTACCCTCATTTGAGCACTAGCTGATTATATGGTCAGTATAGTAAATCTGTACGTGTATGTTTTTTGCTAGTTTTTAGGTTCACGTAGTCTGGCAGACGAAACGTTAGTATTTACGTTAGTTTAGTTACTGGTATGATACTGGTAGTTACTCATATGATACTGGTGCAGAACTGGACCAAGTTCCTGAACAATGTAAGACAGTTGTATTGGATGTAAGACAACAACAGGATCGCAAGATATTCACATTCTACCATCCAGAAGAGAAGAATGACCCGATTCTTCTGTGAGAAATGCTCAAGAGCAATTTGTGCGGAGTACCAAGCAAAGTGTTCATGTGACGATACCACAGACTAAAAATTTTGTAAAACGTATTGAACGTGTTTATAATGACGCCTTTTTCAAAGTTATGAGAGTAAAATATTTGTTTAATGTTTTTAGTTTGGTTTATTACCCTTTTTAAACTGTAGTCTATCAGACGAAAGGTTAGTATCTACGTCTGGCTAATACAACGTTAGTGTTCTAGGGTTAAGGGCTACAAATAAGGCAAATTTTATCAAAATCGTTAGAAAGGTTTTTTTTATAAAAAAAAATAACTGATTTTTTTGGGGGTGTTTTGGTCAAAAAGAGGGTTGTTTTTCAAAAATTATCAAAACCTTTTTTCGTGCATCTATACAGGAATAATTTACATTTTTGGTGCAAATTTGTTCGAAATCGATCGAATAATTTTCTCTCTAGCTTTGCATACATACAGACAGACATTTTATAAAAACCACTTTTTTGGCCTCAGGAGGGCCCAAAACGGATATTTCCACAAACATCTCAACATCGATTTTTTTGCAATCACTATACTTTCTCTATACTATAGTAAGTCTTATAGTGAGATAGTAAAAAAACACAATTTTTAATAAATTCTAAATGTCAAACGCACCCTTGCTAAAACCATCGTCTTCCCTATGACCATAGGTCTCCCACCCCCTTTCCCTTTGTTGCTCGGCCCTCTGTTGTAATATTTATATGCATGTTTTCTGTATTTTCCAGATCTTTTCGATTATGTGTCAGCAAACTTTAAACATTTTCTAAAGAAAAACTATGAAAGAAATAGGAACCTAACCTAACCTTTCCGCCAACTTAATGAAATTCATATAAAACGATCACTGGACAGCACTGACAGGAAAGCACCGCACCACAGACTAGCACGAACTGACCGCTCGTCCCATTTCGTTATCTTATTGCAGAGGAAAGTCCAACCATTATCAACTGTTTCTGTTTGTTTTGTGTAGTCATGATTGACGTTTCATTCTGTTGGAAAGTTTTTTGTTACCGTACAGCGCTTCAAAAGTTTGCTGGTTATCTAGGCCTATAGAAAATATTTCAAGTTTGCTGACACATAACCGAAAAGATCCCTATTTTCCTTAGTCTGTGTTGAGATTCCATGTTGTTGGTGAAACCATGGTCGGCCAGACTCAATAAGTTTTGTATAATTTACTAAAAATCGTGTTTGTTTTTACTTAATAGACTACTACAGAAACTGACGGAGACGCACAAGTATTACAGAATTTAAAGACACAATGGTGAATGTTATGAATCTGTTGAATGGGTTTAGAATCCTTTGAATCAAACTTAGTTCCACTAATATGCAGAATAGAGTGGAGTCTTTAAATTTTCTAAAAAAAGTATTTAGGGACTGAGTAAAGTCAATGACTAGTTTCTAAAATTTTAGGTGACGGAACACATATATATACCCACACATTTTTCCTGTTTTTGAAAATATGCCCCCCCCCCCCCCCCCTAAATGTTACTTTTGTCCCCCCCCCCCCCCCCAACTTAAAGTAACAAGTTTCTTAAACTTAAAATGATCTTAATTTACAAATAAATGTTACCAACTTACGGACGATACATCCAAAGGAAGGACGAATATAATTAGCAGCGAAAAATGCCAAGCAATAAGAACTGCAATAGTGACTAGAACATTGTGTCGTTGCCAGTTGCCGTATCTGTACAGCAACCCTGCGGCTAAGCAGAACGTCACCACTACTTCTGTTATAAGCGGACCTAGAGTCATCGCGAAAGCGTTTAGTTACTGTCTTCCTTTTGCTCTTTCAGTTTTTTCTCTGCGTTCTGTTGCATTTTTTCCAATTTCTCTAGAGTTACCGATTTCAACGGCATTAATTTTGGTTTGCACAGAATCAGCTGAGGCACATCATCGTTATGTATCAAACCTTTATTGGGTAAATAATCGTTCAATTCTATTTGCGGTGATGTTACCTCGTCTGCCATCGAGTGTCGGAATCATCTGGAAGCAAATAATTGTAGAGTTTGTAATGGTTTAAAGAGCGAGACGACGGAGGGTAAAGAAATAGCACTATAGGACATTTAAGAATGACTTACTCATAGATTTTCAATGAGCACTATTTAGCATTATGTCCCCACCACAAGTATGGTAATAGTTTGGATTTAGAACCATCGGATGAAATGTACATCAGGAACTACAATAACAACGTAATTTTTACCAGTGTATTTGTGTTATTTACCGAACTTGTGTTGGGGACTCAGTGTTTAAAATTGTTTTATGAATTACTCCATAGAATCCTTTTTAAATCCCAACTAAGTTATATAAATAAAAAAAAAAAAAACATCACCAAAAAAGTTATAAGTTTGTAACCATCACTGATGATGATGACTTGGTCATCGAAACGTGTTTGAATTATTAAACGTTTTTTATGAGAAACTGTGTTCTGTTTTTTATTTATATAGTGTTATTTCTCATAAGTCCAGTTCAAGTTTAAATTTTATTCCCAACTAAGTTGTTTATTTATTTGATTATTCCTTAATAGCCAACAACAAAACAAAAATAACTTATTAAGACAACATTTTAATAACAATCTTCTGTAGACACTGGCTCAAAGTTATTTATAACTTCCAAAATTGCTGAAAAGAATATAGAAAACCATTCAAGGGAATCCAAGTTCCCTGTTTGCATGCATTGATATGGCTGAGTTAAACAACAAATTATAGAAGAAAAATGAAGAAGAAACATTTAATAAAATAAAATTACTGTATTTTTTAGCAATTTATAAAACAATCATGAAACTTGAATTGAAAAAGGTAGCAATCAAGACAGATTTTTTTTTTTTAATTAAAAAGAAAGTTACCATTAAAACCTTAGTTAATTTAAAGTTTGAGCCTTTAACTTAGCAGACCATTGAAATTATGTAAAATGAAATAATAATAAAATACATTGTTTAACATACTAGAAGTGTTTAGGCCTACTGGATTTTAAGAGTGTATTTTCTTCCTTGACTAACATTACAATCTTAAAACAACCACATATTATCAACAGTACTGATAAGGACATTTAGGCTATATTGCAGGGTTGAGAAAACTTCTTAACTTCTTTCTTAATACATGATAGGAGCTTTTTTTTAAGAGTTCTTTTAAATTATTGAAGTATAGACCCTCAATAGATCATATTTTGTTGGAGTCTATTATATAATTTTGAGCCGAAGAACACAAAATTTTTTTGAAAAACGTCCTATTGCTTTTAGGTACAGTAGCATAGTATTATAAATTTGGCTTGGATCTCGCATTCTGTTGTGGCACCCAAACTACTTATTTAAACAAAATTTTAATTTGTAATTTAAAAATGAACATATAGTGGCAAAGACATCAAGTTGAACAACTAATTTTACAGATTCGGTCAGTCTTCTCTTTTAACACATTAATTTATATTCAATTTTTGAATACCCATAAAAGTTTAGTATGAGTACAACCGATACTGCCTCTACATGAAATTATATAGGTTGTTTAGATTGGAACGGACAAATGCATAGTTCACTTAATACGAACATTTTCAGAACAGATTTTTGCGTAAATTTACTAGACCCTTGGCTGATATTTTTTTGCAATGGATAGATAGAAAGATAGCAATGGATATCTTTTAATAGAAGTGATAATGTAGGCCTATGGAACTCCACAAAGCAGATGGCCCAAAATGATTTATGTTTACAGAAGCAATCGATTAGAATTATGGCTCTATGTTGGCACAGATTTTTGTAGAAGTGCCCTTCAGAAAAATGGGAATTCTAAATTTTCCTTCTATGTATATTTTATTTTAGAAATTACATTTATACTATAATTTTAAGAACTCAAACAATAACTTAATTTTGGTAATAAGTTAATGATTTATATAAACAAAAGCACAGGTTTTTGAAAACTTTTCAGAAAATATCTAAAACGTTGGAGTGAAACGTTGTACGGAGTTTAAAGAAATAATGTGTATACAGGATATTAAAAAAAAAAAAAAAAAAAAATTAAGTGTTCGGTGAAAGCCAAATAATTGTAGGCCTACTCTATCATATAGACCCTATTATATTATTATACATTTTACTCTATGATATTATTATTTTCACTCAGTTGACTATTTAATTATTAAGAGTGTTTGGTGTCCTACAAATATGTACTTGTCAGGAACAAAATAAAATAAACAACAAATGAATATACAGTAAAATGAATTGCAAAAATTTTAGACTTTCTTTTAAATTTTGATACAAATAGGCCTATGGCATGTCGACTTATAAGAAGTGATAGATTAGGAAATAGTGAGTGGACATGGTTTACAGTTTCTTCTGCCTCTATCAATGTACATAAGAAATATTAAATCCCTAACCTTACACCCTAAATATCCTAACATCAGTTATTTTCATCTTAGATCACTTTTCGATATTTCTAGGTTAAATATTTAAGTCATTATTTGTTTATGTATTGTTAGTGTTACTTCATTTTATGACAGTTGAGACTAATAAAGACAAGGGCGCAACGTATAGTGCAAGTAAATCAAATGCACGTAACTAGGCTCGTTCCTACTCAACTGAGTTGGAGATTACAACTGCGACAGATTGGATGAGCACTTTTAATCATTGTGCCATACTACTCCCCTCAGGAATAATAAATAAGCTATATTATAGGCTTACCATTTTAAACTAAATAGCCTGTATAAACTTTTATATTTCAGAATATGTAAATTATTTGAGAATAAACATTGTGGACTAAGTTAAACGGCAGGTAGCCAACCTCTCAATAAAACATTTTTGTATGAAATTAGGCCTACCTAGCTTTGGACTACAGTTTATTCAAAATTATGTAGGCCTAGGCTTAAATAATTTAACACTATTTCACTAGCCCAAACTTTGTTATTAATATTTATTATTTATCTCAAATGCCTAGCCTACCTTATCTCTAAATTACTATTTGGGCTCCAACTTTACAATATTGCTGTAAAAATAATTTCTATTTGTCTTCAACCGTTTTAGTTTTGTTTGGCATCAAATTTATACCACGATAGTTTAGTTATTTGCCTATCATAAAATACTTTGCATCAAACTAAATAATTAATAAGAACCCTGATGATAAAATATTGTATGTCAGCCTAGCCTAACCTATCATTACTAAATACGAACATGCGCTACTTACATAACTACGCTGCACTGGTTAATCGATTGACATAATTTCTTAATCCATCGACTACAATTGATTCAACTACCAATTAATATTTTGCACAAGTAGATGAACAATTATTTCGCTGATAGAAGCATTTTCAACATTCTAGCAGACGACAAATGCTGAAAAGTCAAAATCAGCTAACAGACGAAACTAGGATACGCGCACACGTCACCGCTCGTCTAGAAGTTATTGTAGCATACAAAAAGTCACATTCGGATCAATTGCCGGTTGGTCGGACTGGTTTTCAGGCAGGCAACATCTTGTGGGTAGTGTTTTGCAGGCATTGTTTAGTAATTTTGTTACAGGGTCAATGCTGTTGTATTGGATCTACAAATGCGCTGACAAAGTTTCTGGTAACTGTTGAAAGTAACCAAATATATCGAATATAAATTTGATATTTTTCAAATAATGAACGATTTATTTACCTGATACCGTAGTACAATTAGATCACATAATATTATAATTGTACGTAAATATTGTACATACGTGAATGAAATGAATAACAATATAATATAACAGCTGATTTCACCCATCATCTGTAATACTTAAACAAATCCTAGCGTAGATTATATTTTGGGGTTATGTTTACATCTTCAATCAATATTTTTTATTATGTCTTGCGAAGTTTTTTTTTAATATGAGTTAAAGAACTAATGTAGCTTATAATATGTTAAAGGATTTGCTTTGATATTATAAAATGAACATAAATACTACCTTTTATTATCAATATATTATTGGATTATACAATTTTAAAAAGAAGATACCCATTCGTTTAGCTTCGGAAACATTCGTACATCTTCGTATAACAAATATATTATTCCATTATTATTTTTCACTATAATATTAATAACTTCTAAATCATTTCATGTATCAACATGAAATAAAAAGCAATTATTTATAAAATAATATTTTTATCTTTATTTGGATATATAATAATGAATATAAAAACAAAATTTTAACAAATAGACCTACAGTATATAATCCTTATAATTGAACACATTTACCGAGTTAAAAATCCCCGTCACCATAGGCAGGCCTAGATAAACTCTGTTGTTTTTAAATAGTGTATTTTTTTTAATTATGTATTTCTGGTGTGTATCTAATTAATCTGCCTGTGATTTTTTATGGGAGCTTACTAGTAGTAATCAAAATAATTGATAGTATATTATTACAAAACTATTATTTAGTATTTTTTACTCATGTATACCAAAATCTAGAAGGTTTTGTCTTTTTGAGAGGTTGCCTAGCAACACAATTCTCAAACAAAACTTTACTTTGCAAAGTGTTTATTCTCATATTTTGGTACGTATTTCTGTTCTATTTCACTCTGTACCCATTTGTCAGGTACTATTAAAGATAAGAACAGCAGATACACATTTTTTGTACATTGATTCTGCCACTGTATATGTAAGTGAACATTAATAATAATTTGTTTTAACCTATAGCCTATTATTGTAGTAATGATGTATGAATTTGTTTAGTCATATCTACTTAAGTATTTTTAATTTTTAAAAAATGTACTGATAAGTATTATTATTTATCTAATTTTTGTTGTTGTGCAATGATTCAACAATTATTTATTTTTGTTGTCTTCCCTCTCTTATGTAAATTGTTTTGCAAGTGGAAGTTTACAACATGCCTCCTTGCAGTTGATGATATTTTTTTTTAGGAAAGTAAGAAGTTGCTACCAACTTAATACTGTGACTAGAGACTGTAAGTTAATACTTCAGGCTATTTTAGATGTTGGCACCTCAGCCGCAAGGTGGTGTGTTGTAAACCTAACCCGTTTTGTGGTTACATAACACATAGATAATAGGCTACTTAAAATAAAAATGAATATACATACAAATTGCAATAAGTAAGTCTTAGGTGGCAACACATTTCTAAAAAAGGAACAGTGTAACAAAAAAAAATATATTATGTATGTTTTAAAGACGTTGGCTATATATCTTTTTTTCCACAGACCCTACCTGTCTTTGCCTCCACTTAGTTCTCACTTAAGTCAATTTTCCTATTTTTATGTCAGTACTTACCTAAATGATTTCATTGTGCACTAGGTGGTTTGTTCGACATATTACTGGCTGTACGCAAAAATGAATCACTCAACTCTAAACGGAAATATCGCAAGTGGACAAGGCATACATAGTAGATCAGTTTCAGCAGTTCCTCGGCCACAAACAGATAGAGGTAGGCGTATATGTACTGAAGGTCTAATTCAAGAAAGTTATTCCCATAGTATAAAAGAAATTTAATGAAATAAATACAGGAATTTACAATAGTATTTTACCTGATTGTTAGTCCATCTTGTGACTTCTTGAGTTGTCCTACTTACGACACATTTCGAGACCGTAATCTCACTATCAAGTATAAAATATATTAATCACTGTTCAGGTCGTCATATACACACAAACACATTAATAACCCAAAGTACACAACACATAATTTATAGTGCAACACGGATTGAGCCGGTTGGTGCACACCATCTTATCGTGCTATGATACACTGAACTAAACTAAATAAAGCAGACTACTTTGTATGGTGATTAGCCTATTGATCGGTTCTATCTTGACTAGATCGGTTATTTAATGTCTTAGTTTATTCATAGCTTTGTTTGTAGAAACTTGTGTTTGGGTTTTTTTTAGTAGCCTAGCCTAGAAGAACATGCCCTACAAGTACAAATACAAATTCCTTTACGAAAAAACATAATTTGAGATAAAATGTTCGTTCATCAGTCTAGGCCTAACCTAAAATTATTGTGTGCATGTTTAATTTATTTTACCTGTCTTAACGGCAACATAACATACAATAATTTTAGGTTAGGCCTAAACTTAAAATTACATAAAATTAGGCCTATTGTATGTATATTGCCGTTAAGGCAGGAAAAATAAATTAAATATACATACAATAATTAGGTCTAGACTGATGAACGAACATTTTATGTTTATTCAGAGCTTGACGATAATAACTGAACTACGCCGGACGTAACCGATCGTCTCTTAATTTAAATTGATGAACCAAAACACATGTTTCTTGAATGTATTTACATTCATTGCGATAGCAACCAATTTGGTAACGCTTTTTTCGTTACTCGTATTTTATATTTGTCATTGCCATAGCAACCAATCGTTACGCATTAAATTTTCTATTTGTTAGATCCTACTCCAACCCACGTTTAGGAACTTAGTTTCAAAAATATTATTGTAATCACCTTGAGTAGATTGTCTTCAGACCTATGTATTTGTAGGCCTAACTACAGCGCTGTTTCACTGAACACTGTCTGCTTTGTCAGGCTTGTACTAACACATATTAACTTAATACATGACATTAACACTACACAAAATCTGAGTATAACTCATCAGAAACTAAATATAAATTAGTTCCTTAACTAAATTATAACTTCACACATTTTTTTAAAGATAGCCTGCAGCTGTCATTATTTCAATTTCAGCTAAAGCAGCTAAAAATATTTTAAAAACAGACCAAAAGATGCATAATGGTACCTAGCAAGTTTGAACAATAATTTTATGCATATCTCACATTTTAAATGTTTTTACAGGACCTGTTTTTCCACCAATAGAAGCGAAGAACTGGTTGATACACACGCGTTATGTGAGGAAAGAATTCGACTTGTGTAAACTGCTAATTGAAGAGGAATTGGAGAAAAGCAACAACCATCATGAATATGGGAACTATGTCCTTGTAAGTGTATTTTAAACCAATATTATACATGTGTAATAACTAACTAGAAAACTACCGGTACTTAAGAAAATATTATCATCTCATAATTTTGTATGTTATTCTTATGTTAAGTTCTACGTTTGTCCAAGGCCAGAATAAGTCTAATTTTAAAACTGTAAAGTTTTGGTTCCGCTGGGATCAGTTCTGGGCCCTTTACTCTTTATTGTGGCTGTAAATTACTTTTCTATTAATATGCCTTATAAGTCAGTTTTTTAAGTAGATGGTACCACGTTTTTAAACAGTGGTAGTAGATGATCATGTTTCTTTGGTATCCAATAAGTCAACGTAATATAATTAAGCTTAACTAGGCTACTTACTTTGCGTCCGTCACGTGACTTTCTTCTCTATACAAGATAACGGGCTTGCTAACAAACGTCACCGCATGGTCGCCTTACCTTGTAATGACAGTTGTCCTTGGAACACCATACAGGATGCATCCCACATGATGATTAAAAAGTGTTTTAACATGTTCTCATTGTTTGTGTTTATGGGCGTTTGACGACCTTGCAAGCGTGTGTGTTTGATATGCGTTCTATAATGGAGTAATCTCCGAAAAGCGTCAAATAAAAAGAGAAGAAAGTCACGTGATGAACTGAACATAAGTAAGTAGTTAGGCTAGTGGTAAATAGTATTGAAGTTTTACCTTATTTATTTATTTGATATTCTGTTTGCTGTTGACAAATTTACAATTCATGTAGCAAGAGTCAAAAATAAAATGTAAAATTACTACTAGTTCTGTGAACAGTAGACCTCGCTCGTTGAAATAACAAATGTGGTTTTGAGCTCAGGTTAAAAATAGTGTGCTAGTAATGAAGTAGAAGGTTTAGCCAGTGAAAATTATTTTGCAATTTATTCGTCTTCGACTCTAAATACCGTGTGGTGCAACAAAGAAACAAAATGAATAAGATAATGCAGTTGGTAAAGGATTACAACTCGGTAAATGCGACGCAACGCCAATCGGGCGCCTTTAACTCAACTCCCCCTCCACAACTCACTCACAGTCACAGCGGCCACACTGATGTAGCGCAGGAAATAGCAAGACAGCGTTCTCTCTCTCTCTCCCTCTCCGTAAAATTATAAGATTTTTAACAAATTTGAAGTTTGAGGCCATTTTGTGAGCTTAACACTAGAGATATTAAAAAACATCAAGAATACAATTTTGTAGAACATCAAATTTGCTAGCAAAATGTTATTAGTTTTTAAATTTGACTTACGGTTAAGCCACAAATTGGCTTTGGAAAAA
Organism: Philaenus spumarius; assembly: GCA_018207615.1. Lineage (NCBI taxonomy): Eukaryota > Metazoa > Arthropoda > Insecta > Hemiptera > Aphrophoridae > Philaenus > Philaenus spumarius. Next base: position 64,200 of record JAGFPH010001238.1, on the reverse strand, counting down.
AGCTTACACTGAGAGAAACAGCGCGGCCGCCATTTGTATTTAATTTAAGGGGTTAAAAATTAAAAATGGAAAAATCCATATATATATATATACATGGCTCGGCCTAGGAATAAGGAACATTCTTGCAAAAAATCATGAAAATCGGTCAAGGCATTTGGTCGTAATCGTGAGACAGACTCACAGACGAAATGCCAAACGATCAAGCTAAAACGGAGACCTCGCTTCGCTCGGTCAATTAAATTATTACGTATTACTTACAATTTAAAATTTCATACAAAAAAACAATTTAATACTACATTTAAAGTGAAATAATGAACATGTATAACAATAACACCTTTATGATGTCATTCAATTTACAAACACATAATTATTGCAAAATACAAAATAACAATATGAAAGAATAAAATTGATAATAATAATATTGTACCTCACCACCTGTGTCTGAGGGAACTCTTCCACCGAGTAAAAGGAAGTATCCACGAAGAGTTGTCGAGACTTCTCTTAAAGGCCTTCTGGTCTTGAACAATTTTTATCTTTTGTGGGAGTTTATTAACAAGTGTAACTCCTGCTTGAGAAGGCAGTTTTTTAAACCTTTCAAGTCTGTACTGCCTTTCCCGTAAGTCATCTACCTGCCTGGTATTGTGGTTATGTACAGGGTGGGCCATAAGTCCTTAGCAGTCCTTAGACATTGTTTTGCCTAGTGTAGTCGTAGTCTATTATGAACTTGACTACAGTTGACAACACTTAGGCATATGTTAGTTGACACTAGCAGTTTGAGGTTACTTTACTTTGAGGACGAATAGAAAGTTAAGTACAGGACAAATAAAGTAGGTATTTGTATTTTAATTTTTGACAACTGACTTATGGCCCACTCTGTATATCTTTACTTAATATTGGAATAGGTTTAAATTTTAAATAACAAATAGTTTGAAAGATATACATACAGGAGAGTGTGAGCATTTCCAATTCCTTGAACACGCTTTTGCAGGATCCCAGCTTTTGCAGACCTCCTAGAAAGAAGCCTTACAGCTTTTTCTGCATTATAAAATGTAGTTATAACTGCCCTCTTGGTAGTTATAACTAAATATCTGTAACATTCTAAAAACAAATTTGTATTTAAAAAGTTCAGAGCACTTAAATTTTCCAAAAAGAACTTATGAGCCAAAATGTCTGTACTGTCCATAACTGAAAGATTTTTTTCAATTCAAGTTCAGTTATTATTTTTTAGATTACCAAACATGCATACAAACGAAAATGCTTCCCTTTTTACAATATTAGTATGGTTAAGACCTATGGGCAAATAAATATAGTTTTATAATCCAGAAGATAATTTAATAGTATAGAAGTTTTAAAATCAGAACAGGACAAAAGCTTTTCATTGGTTCGAAGCAAACTCTTGTTGTCAATTGTTGTTTTCACTGCACGGTTTAAATACAAACTGTACCATTAAAACTGTGAAACCTTTAGGTATTGAGCGTCACAACAAATAAACAATTATACTAATATAACATTTTTTATTCAGATTATTGTGAATCAATAAACAAACACTGTTTCACCATTTATTGCATTTTGATCTAGGGCCTTATACTGAGACACGAAGGGAAAATTCAAGAATCTATGGAACACTTTCAGAAATGTCACGCTCTGAATCCGAAGAACGTGGAAAACATAAAACAAGTTGCACGCTCATTGTAAGTAAGGTTCGGATTTTAATTTGGTCACTGAAAAGTAATTCCATTTTGTAAATGGACTGTGTTGATTTATGTTGTACATTTAACTTTCAGATTTTTGCTAGGCCGCCACGAGTTAGCCGCTGAAGCCTATCTAGAAGCTGAACACATTTCTGAAACACCTGATTGGAATATTTACCATAATTTAGGTAAACAATTATTTTTGGAACGAAGTTCCTTAACGCGGGGAGTTAACAAATAGAAAATGGTTCCTTTGGTTATAGATGTCTTATTACTAGTGGACTGTATGTTCTATTGGTTAAGTACCTTATAATCCTTTGCTGCATTACACTGTGTTCTCATTGGAGAGTGTGTATTGCTCTTAGTCCTTTTCTTTAAAAGTTGAGAATCTTCAAGTTTGATTTACGGTACTAAGTAAGAAACTGGGTTGTTATAATAAATAATAATTTGTCAGAGTAATTATTAATCTTTATTAGTGTCTTCTTTTAATCTTACAAAAAAGTAGATAAAGATGTAAAAGATAAACAGTTAACAGTTCACAAAAAAAAAAAAAAAAAGAAGTAATAAAATAATAACAATTAAAACATATGATTTTCAATAAAGTAATTTCATTGATTTATTAATTTAATGAATCCTAAACCGAAAATGTAATGTGTAACGAAAAAAAGTGTTATTAATTAGTTGCTATGGCAATGACAAAAATATAAAATACGAGTAACGAAAAAAACACTACCAAATTGGTTGGTATGGTAATGAATGTAAAAACATTCAAGAAACATGTGTTTTGGTACATCAGTTTAAATTAAGAGACGATCGCTACGTCCGGCGTATTTCAGATATTATCGTCAAGCACTGAAATTTTAGGTTAGGCCTAGAGAGTAATTGTAAGTCCAGGCCTAACCTAAAATTATGCGCATGCTGCCGTTAAGGCTGGTAAAAGAATTGAAGAAAAGACGTGATGAACTTCGTTCCTGACGGGGGCTTCACGGCCGCACACATTTACATTTTTATGTCAGTACCGTACAGTTAAACCAACCTAAAACCATACCACATTTGCAGAAAGGGACGAATTATTAATGCCGTCGAAGAGTTTGAGATACAATGACTATCCCTTCAAAATAATAAAGTGAATCCCTTTATTTCTTAGCAAACAACTTTATGAATCGGACCCTGGTTGGTTCTTAAACTATCTAAAATTAGTCACAGATTTTGTTTGAAGTATAAAAATGTAACAGCATACTTGTATTTGAGTTAGGGTACATAAGCAAATTTACAAATATTATATTAATGTTGTACATTTCTTCTAGGCGAATGCTACGTCCGGATGGACAAGCTGAGTAAGGCAAGGGAGTATTTGACGAGAGCTGTGCATCTAGGGAAGAACGAAATGTCATTTATAGCTTTGGCTAAACTCTATATACAGGAAGGGAATGTAAAACAAGCAATTGACATATATAATGCAGGATTACAGTATGTATGAATTGAGTTAGATTTTAGAGTTCATAAAACAACACGGATGATAAATTAATTAGATTTTAGAGTTCATAAAACAACACAGATTTGATAGTTGGCTTTTCAAAATATCAATTAACCAAAAGCTTTACAAGCAATACATTTGTATAAGGCAAGCCAAAAATGTAAAACAACTGAAAATTTTGTAACAGTATTAAATAAATGAATGTAATGAAATAAAGTATTAAACAATTTTAACCCAACCATTTCTATTTAATAAACTAAAATTCCCATCAACTCCTATAAAAGTGAATGTACGTCCGTACATACGCAAGTAACTTATAATTAACAACTGATTTCACCCATCATCTGTATAATACTTAAACAAACCCAGCATAGATTATACTTTGAGGTTATGTTACAACTTCAATTACTGTATTAAGAGTATCTCCTATGGTCGAAATTCAACCAACCATAGGATTCTTTTGATGTAAAGAAACAAAATTCAATTTGTTTTTCACCTTTTTAATTATTTATTAAAAGTATTTAAATTATCAATTCAATTACCATCTCCACGTATCTTAACAATATTACTTTCATTTTACTATCAGGGATGACAAAAATAAAAAGCCTAAACAAAACTTCATAGTGCAATTACACACCAACATACACAGCAACAAATCAGACCAAAAACACATCAACAATAACATAACCTAAATCATCTGTGTCAGTTGAGTAAAGTAAATAACTTATTTATTTGAAACTCAATCAGGCTATCAGCTGTTTAGAACCAATTATTTCTTGAATAATATAACAGCTGATTTCACCCATCATCTGCTAAAACAAAACCTAGCTTAGATTATACCTTTGGGGTTGTTTACAACTTAAATCAATGTAAGTCTTGTGAAGTTGCTTTTCTTAAAATATGAGTTAAAGCACTAATGTAGCCTTTAATAAGATTTGCTTTGTCTGTCTGTGATTTTTCACGGGTGTTTACTAGTTACAATGTTATAGACTATATCCTGAGAATTGTGACATGGCCGCTGAAGTTGGGCTTATATATATGAAACTGGGTGATTACAATGAAGCCCTGTATAAGTTTGGCTTCGCTCTGGCTCATGATTCTACATGCTCGAAAGCGTTATTGGCAACTGGTTCGATGATGCAGGTATGGTTCTAACTTCTTTAACCCTTTCAAGTTGAGTGGTCTCAGCTCGCTGCAGTAGTGAATTTGAGCAGTCTGTGACAACTCAACTTGTGTTGAATATTTCACTCACTAAAAATCATCTAATTGCAATAAAACAAAAACTGTTGGAAAGGAAATGATTTAAACTTTAATTTTTGAATGTACAAGTTTTTTTCTAAAACATATATATTTACATATGTAATCATCGTTTTAAAACTGTAGTTTTCTTTAAAGCTATGAAAACAAAACAAAAAAAATCAACTTTGTCACTTCTCTAAAGCTCAATATCGCTCGACAGAAATATTTTGACAATAATATAAAGATACATTTGGACTAGTCAAGATTAGAATTTTCTAAAACTGCCTTCCAATCAGACGTCACTCTTATAGTTTCAAAAATATACAGGTTTCTGTAAACCCGTGCAATTGGACAGTTTTCAAACCAATAAAACAGCACATTTTGCATTCGAGATATCTCTTACAATTCAAAATGTTTGCATAGATATGTTTATTTATTATCTATTTGTTTTTAACAAACAGGCCTACTTCAGTTGTATAATCCTTATAATTGTACAAATTTACCAAGTTAAAAATCCTCCTCAGCATAGTCAGGTAGGCCTGGATAAAGTCTGTTGTTTTTAAATAGTATTTTTATAAATTATGTATTTCTGATGTGTATCTAATTGATCTGCTTGTGATTTTACACGGGGTCTTACTGGTTATTTATAAAATAGACAACTCACAAGCTCTTTATAAGTGACATCTTCTAAGTTGCGTGTTTCAGGACTATAATGAATACGATACAGCTTTAGCCAAGTACAAAGTAGCCGCACAGTATTGCCCCGAGTCTGCAGCTCTGTGGAACAATATCGGAATGTGTTTCTTCGGCAAGAGAAAATTTGTAGCAGTAAGTGATTCTGTTGTTTCAGTCACAGCTGAATTAGTTTTAAGCTTAATCCTTAATCTTCTTAAAAAGTTCCAATTACGTGAATTTTCAACGGAACATTCATGATTCCGTTTTAGTATTCTAGTTTTGACTACCTTCTTATTCTTATTAGCGAATTTCCATAGGAAAAATTAGCTATTGCAGTGGCCCTTATGGTAAGACCAAAGGTCGGGAGTAGAAAATGAGCACCGATCATGGTCCCTAGAACACATTTTGGGGTGTCATTAAAATTCATGTATATATATGTTCGCACTCTAGCGGCCGCATTTTAAGTCCGATTTGGTATACATGTTGGTTGTCTACATCACTCGAAGTAACTATTTTTTTAGATTTTTTCCTACGAGAATGAATTTGTTTTTGAAATTTTTCTACAAATATAAATGCTGGATGCTACACATCCTGTTTCATATTCTGCACATTTTGTTTTTTTACGCAACCTTATAGCTCGCTTGGTTCCCCCAAAATTGATCAAAACGTAAAATACCATGGAACTACCCGGTTCAAAGCCATGTGGTGGATTCTACTGTGGTGTTGGTGTGCGAAGCACGCAATGCTTTGTGTATTGAAGATACTCCTAATATGCGGAATGGCGTGCGAACCATTTTGCAGCTATTCAGCACCGTCGTGAACCTATTTCACAAATTGTTGGTTGAAACCCTAAAACATAGGCCTATAAATTTAATTTTAGAAATTTGTTCAACTCACGTCAGCGGTTCAGCTGCGTGGTCGAATTATTTAGAATGCCTTAACAAAATTCGAGCTAAATGGAACATTTTAAGATGATAAACCTAATTTTACTGGCGTCTATATTGTCAGTTTTTTCATTGGTATTTTATGGCAGTGATTTTTCCGGATGTTTTCCGTTACACGTACCACTATTTAAAATCAAGTTATACGCTTTTCCATTATAAATATAACATATATTGAAGTCGGTTACCTGTTTATGTGATGAAGAAGGCCAATACTCAGCCATATTATGTAATACTTCCTCAAACATGTCCTTTCCTTCGTGTCACATAAACTCGCACAGATAGGAGTCCAACAATGCGCGTCTGGTTCCGCACTGGTTTTTGTTTTGCCAGGCGCCAAGTACTGTTGATTGTTTGTGTATGAGCGCCACTATCAGGATCGACGAAATTATACTTATACTCATGTTTCGAACTTATCCATATCAATGAATTTAAGTTTAACACCAAGTCGTGGCCACGAACATATTTTCGGGGGTTATGTAAAATTGATTTACCTTGAAAAAGTTTATCGCCTCATCTTTAGTTTTGTACAGATTGGACAAAGGTCATAATACGGAACGAGAACGAAACCAATTCAGACAAGTAACTAACTTGCAACTTTCAGCGCGTGTCGGCAAAGGCTCGCTTATCGCGTAGACAAATATAACGACACCTGAGATAAGAAAGTTCAAACAAGGAAAACTTATTTTTAGTTTATTAACTGCAATCAATGGTAAAAACGTATAAAACTTCCTATTGAAATATTTATAGTGGTATACGTATAATGGAAAAGATCCATTTTTCCTTGTTAGCTAATTAGCGAATTTCCATAGGACAAATCTGCTATCAATCACGGTCCCGAGATCACGTTTTTTAGGTGTCATTAAAAATGTTATATATATGTATGTATGTGTTCGCAGTCTACGTCGTCATTTTACGTCCGATTTGGTACACACGTAGGTTTCGTAAGCGGCTCAGGCGAGTTCGTTTGCCAAACATTTCAACAACCGGAAGCCATTTTTTGACTGGAAGTAAACATTATTTTGAGATTATTTGTACTGCAGTAAAAGGTTTAAGGGTTAAAAAAAAAAAAATAGTATAGGAAGTATAATTCTGCACATTTTGTTGTTTTACACGACCTTAGAGCCCGTCTGGTTTCCCCAAAATCAAGCTAGTTTTTCCGCTGCGATCGGAACAAAGCAGCCCTTGAGCCGGGGTTGGAAGCTGAGGAGCAAACAAATTCAACTAATAAACTATATTTCGTACATGCAAGTGGCTATTCAGCGCCTTTGTGAGTAGACCAATTTCCCAAATTATTGGGAGAGAAACCCTAAAAACATATATAATTTTGGAAATTCGCTCAACTCACGTCAGCGGTTCAGCTGGGGGATTGAATTACTTTAACCCTTTCCACTCGAGTGTCGGGGCAGCCCCGCACCCTACTAATCCGCATGAACTCCTATGTCGTGCGAGCCCCGAACTCGCTATGTCAACGTTCTTTGATTGCATTTGATAACCGCTATTGTTGAAGTTTAATATGTGCTGCTATCTTTGGAATTTATTTAGAACCATTTGAGTTCAGTTTCTGTGGTAAATAAATCTTAGAAAATGTAATGTTTGCCGTCTTTGGCCGGTCTGTAAACAGCTGTCTGCTTTTGCCGTTGTTTGGTTCCTACTTACTACGCAGTGTTTTAGCTAGCTTACGCGTTGTTTAGTTTTGTTGTACTAGGTTATCGTGTGTAATTTCACAGTTCATTTTTTAATATTGTTCTTTTTACAATAATGATTGTTGTGAAATAATAAAATGAACGAAGACGACGGCAGTTTGTTACAAAATGACGTTAGTGGCGACGGAACTTTTGTTTCGAACCTGAGTGATTGCAATATTACCAATAAGTTTTGAAAAAAGCTTTTCTTACTATTTTTGACCTAAATAATGCTGTTGCTAAGCAATAAAATAAATAGATGAAGCGATTTTGTACAAGTTGGTGTCAAAACTAATTTTTTACAAAAAACTTGTTTTTCAATTATAATTTTCTTATAATGTATTAGTGTGTCTAAAACATTTGTAAACCACTTAATTTTGTTTGTAAGGATATAGACAACAAAAAACAAGCAACAAATGTAGGTCTTCCCATTGAAAATTTGTCCAAAATTATAGTTTTTTCCGGTTTTTTGTTACAAATTTCTATTTTTTACAGTTAATAAATATTAAAATATATAATTAAAAATAAAAATATATGTTTTATTTCATACCAATCTATACTTAAGTCACAGAAGAAACTACAAATAAAAAATCAGCCTTTTAGAACTGACAGAAATACTTTTTTTTTAGTAAACAAATTAAAGTGCAATATTCGCTCAAAATTAAATGGAGCTGATAGCATTAGTAGGCCCCCAGTAATATTTGAAATAGTTTTATTTGAATTGTTAATTGTGATTGTGTAACTTATGGTTACAAAAAATAAAAAAAAATAAATGAATGTTGAT
>JAGFPH010001238.1:42281-55698 GCA_018207615.1 Philaenus spumarius | reverse complement strand
ATTTCTTACTTTATTATTTTCTCTGTGACATGGACGTAAGTGTTACAATTGCTGTAATTGCTGTATTAATTGTAGTTTATTTTAAATTTACAAAACACAATTGCTCACAGTGTTGTTTTGTGTTATGTTCTTCTAGATTGTATTTATAATATTTAGTTTTACTGCTGGTATGGTCTGTTTGTTTTTCTATGCTGCATTTACAAGATCATTACCATCTTATGCCAATGTTAGTAGCGGACAATAAGAATCGTTTGTCTTGTTCGATTAAACTTGCATTAATGCAACCCTCCTCTATGGCTGTTTATTTTCAGGCAATCAGCTGTTTAAAGCGTGCAAACTACTTTGCTCCGCTGGACTGGAAGACTTTGTACAATCTTGGACTGGTACACTTGAACACCAAACAATACGCTTCGGCTTTCAATTTTCTCTCAGCCTGTATAAAATTGAAGCATAAGCATGCTCCTACTTTCCTATTGTTGGCACGTAAGTTACAGATCATTTTGAACTGATGTATTTAATTAACTGTCAGACTGCACTCATGGGGGTGTGGCACTTGGAATAGGTCTATTTTGTCAACTCTACTTGTATTGAATATTTCACCCACTAAAAATCATCCAATCACAATAAAACAAAAACCCGTTGGAAAGGAAATGATTTAAAATTTAACTTTTGTATTTATACATTTTTTCTAAAACATATATTTACATATGCAATCATCGTTTTAAAATTGTAGTTTTCTGTAAACCTATTGCCGCCCGTGAAATCACAAAGAAATTACTCAACTTTGTCACTTCTCTAATGCTCAATATCGCTCGGAAGAAATATTTTGACGATAACATAAAGATACCATTGGATTCGTCAAGATTTTAACTTTCGAAAACTGCCTTCCAATCGGACGTCACTCTTATAGTTTCGAAAAATATAAAGGTTTCTGTAAACCCTTGCAATTGGACAGTTCCCAACCAATGAAACTGCACATTTTGCATTCGAGATATCACTTACAATTGGTTGTCTTTCTATTGATAACTTTATATCGTTTTGTAGGGAAAACTCCGATCTTTCGTTTGGTGTAAAGTAAACTAGATTTTACCGGTTAGATGTTATTCAAACAGCACTGGGAAATGCAGACTTTTGTAGAATTCAAACCACCGCTTGAGAACGCAAAGCAAGTCTGTTTCCCACGCTGTTCCAACGGTCATTTTGTATTCCCTTTATCCGCGCGAACTTTGGACAGTTTATTCTAATTTTGTGGAATAAGTAATACAATGTGAAATAGTTTACAAAATAAGAATTTACAAGTATACAGATAAATTCTATGATTTACTCTCTACGCTTTCTTATAATAATATTTCATTTTTGGGCAAAGGATATATTCCTAAATTACTATTCAAACTACGCCTGGTTTAGTTTTCTTAGCAATCTTGTAGTAGGAACATAAAAACTGGTGTTTTCAAAATAAGAAATTTGAAAGTGATATATATTTTTATACAGTTCTTTTTAGAACTAAAGTACAAAACTTTTGTACATTTTGAAAAAATTATAAAAAAGTTTTACTACTTTTTATGTAGGCTTGAATTTAAACTTTTTCCTTTCGTTACTGAACATTTTTTGTTTCTTGAGCTAATAATTTTGTAAATTTTACATCACTAAATTTTTTACTGGCATATATGTATTCTTTGAACCTTTCTCTACAAAAAAGCTATGGAACACTTTTGGATTGGTTTATATTACACTATATTTGGCGAATTTTTGAAAATATGCTTGCTCACGCACTGAAATGGCTTGACATTGCAAAAAATTAGTTGGACAGTTGTAGGGTTAAAGGTAAGATTTATATACATGATACATGTGTTGTTTTGAAGCTTAAGTTTATAAATAATGTTATAAATTACCACCATTAACTGCAATACACATTGTGCCAGTCTAAAGAAAGAAAATGATTTGGAATCGTATGGGGCCTAACGAGGACTGCACATGCATGAATAAAAGGAAATGTATAATGATGTGACCAAAATTTGTTAAGTGACAACCGCCTTACCTTAGTTGGAGAAACCTAAAAATCTGAATTATCCATTCACAGGCAAAGACAAAGAGTACAAAGTAAATGATGTAATAAACAATTTGTTTAAGCAGTATATTGCTATTTTTATTTTTAAAAGTACATTTTGTATACTTTTTTACTATTGAAGAAAATAAATCTGAGTTAAAAAATGTACTACTTTAGTTAAGCGGTATTGGTTCTTTATTGAGTTGCAGATAGGCGGTGTTAGCTTATGAATAATTGTAGTTAGGTGGTATTGTCCTTATAGACCCTTAACACGTTCGCTGCCATGTGTATCATTTCTGATACACAAGCGCATTTCCTTAACGTTTTATTCTGAGGCGTGTGTATCAAGAATTATCATTTTTACATGGGATTTAGTGTTGTAGCCTTCCTGTGGCCTGGCCCGAATTTCCAACCTGGTCGTTTTACAGAACTGTTCCGTATGTTGCCATCCGGTCACTCATATCTATAGAGAATTTCCCTCATTGTAAAGACTAACATCTTACAACAACTCTGCCCGTTTTTGAGGTTACCTTGACCGTTTCGTTGGCATGCGCTGTTGATAGCAGAGTCACATCCCTTTTATCTTTCCATTTTATGAAGACAATGCCTTCTTCTGTCTTTTGTGTTACTACCTCACCCTTTTCCAGCTTGGCCCGCTAACTTCAGGAGGCAAGTATTTTCTGTCGTTTCTTACTGTGCCTATACGGTGCGTATTGTGGTCTAAAAGCCCAACGGCTAAGTGCACACTGGTAACCCAATTGTCAGTTGTTAGAGTTCGGCCCTTATGTGTTAGAAATCGGATTTATGACCTGGACAGTGGAAAACAACAAGGGTTTGATGCACCCACCAATAAAACCACAATAAAATTATAAAAACCAAGTGAGATCAGTATTTTCATTCACATTTTATTGTATTTTAGATTGAAATGAAGCGTAAAACGCACATGGAATGGCATAACCGAAAATTGTCGTATATGGTGGCAGTGAATGTGTTAATAGTTTGGCGGTTTTTGTATAAAAGCTCTGTAAATAAGCGGCATTGTTTCTTGACAGTCTGCTTTAGGTGGTTTTGTTATTGTGCAATGGTGCTGCTATCTCTAGGATTTTTGCCATAAACATTTATGCGAAACGTTACCCATAATGCATTGGAACTAAAAAGTAAAATAAATGTTTTCCAAAATGTCAGGCGGTATTGTTTGCTAATTGACGATGTATAAAACTATTTAACGTACCTGTCTTGATCATGTTAAAGATAAACAACTCTTCCAAAACTTTTCCAGAAAATATAAGGTACTATATTCCACAGAAAATAGATATTTCAATTTCCCTACAACTTACTATCTATTTTGTGCTAAATAACCAGGTATCTTCCCGCTTCCAAGTGATGTTTTCAGTTTGTGTTCTGTAAACACGAATTTCAGTTTTACTTTTGTTTACGTTTCAGTGACTTTGAAGAACTTGGACGATCTGGACAATGCTCACAAAGCTTTCGAACAGGCCGTGAAACTAGACCCCGAAGATCCGGCCACTAGAATTAACTACGCTTCGTTTTTACTTTCTTTGGACCAGAGACGACGTGCGTTGGAAGAACTGAACCACTTCAGCCACATTGCCCAACAAATTGAAAACATGGACACTGAAGTAAGTCTAGATATTATCTCTTTGCTACTAAAACACAAAATAACATAAGCGTTTAAACAGACAAAACAAAAGAATGTTTTACAACTAAAGTAAAATGATAACTTAAATATCCTTTGGAGCAATCTAGTTTTGATAGTTACTTGTTTTAACAAAGTTGAAACGTATTTTTTTTGTTTTTTAACTGTGAAATGTATAGGGTGTGCAAAGCAAAAGTATCTATAGTATACTAGTTCCTCTACCCCTGCTCACCAACCCCCGCGGAGGCTTATGACAAAGACAATGCAAACAAATTATTGTATACATTGATATTTTCACGGAAATGTAGAATGGTTGGGTCTGAGGCACTTGGATCTAAATAGGGTCGTGGGGGTAGCAGTGACCAATACATAATGTAAGACAGAGTATATTTATTGCAATTACCTTTACTGGTCTGTTTAAAATAATCCTTATTAGAATGTTTCTTAGCTACGGTCGTTTCATGTGCACAGAGACGTCATCAGGCTTCGCGCTTGTCATGTACAGAAAATTTCACACAGTAAATACACGAACATATAAATACAATACACATTTAAAAAATATAAGCCACTAAGTTTACTACATGAGTTATAATAAATATATATTACTTATAACTAGTGGACCCAGCAATGCTTTGCTATTGCTTGATTTAATTTAAAGGGTAGTTATTCCATTTCATTACATTGACTTAAGGGTCGGTTCTAGTAAAACAACAGAAAGCAACCTGCGACTCCCTATAGCGGCGGTAGGTTACGCGGACATTGCTCATCCTAAATCCATTTAAAACCAGCAATTGTTCAAATAGCGTTTAAAAAAATGCCAAACTCTTACGGACGAAATTCTTCATGCGAATGGCTTGGTAGTTTTTCACTATAATTAATAGTGACAACATTAAAAAATATTAAAAATCTATGTTTTAAATTGTTAATAAATATTAAACAAAATATTTTTCTTAGTTTTGAAAAAGCCATTTGCATGCATATTGACCATAGCTTTAAAATGACATATCGTTTATAATTTTCCGATCAAAAGTAAAGGAAAAATTTGGATTTTAATTTAACATTGGTATTATGGAGTGTCAGCCAACATGGCCGACAGCTAGAGCCGACCCTTGAGTAATCGAATTGCAAAATTGTTTTATGCCACTTAAGAAACTACACAAATTTAGATACATGTAGTTTGTAAACCTTTATAGATAGTACAGTAAACCTTTTGTTTGCTTTTACCAAATCTAAAAAAAAAACTGATAGTTGTGAAGACTTGTGTAAAAACCTGATTTTAAATTAGCCCAATTGGTGCCAAATAAACGTGTTTTGATTCATTGTAGGCCTAGCCTACAAATATGTTCAGTTTTTGATTCAAATCAGCTGTTTTATATAGCCTATAATATGTAACAACCAATGTTTGAATTGAATTAAAACATAGTAAGCATTAGTTAATTTTTGTTTTTGTTTGCTTTAAGTTGGTCAGTCAGTCTAACCTAAAAAAAAGCTGTTGGTTTTGAAGAATAATAAACTGATAAGTAAAGTTGCTACGGTAATGAATGTAAACAAACGTAACGTGTTTCTAAGCTTTTTATACGAACAGCTGTTTTTGTGCCCCTGATAAAATCAATTTGTGCGCTGCGGTCTTGAGTCCATACAAATGAGGCTGTGTAGTTTTTTTTTCCAAATTTGAAACTATTTTGGGAAACTTTTCAAATTTTTCTTTATATAAAAACCTAGTTCGGACTATTACGAACATTTTAAAACAAAAAATAGCCAAATTGGTCCAGCCGTTCTCAAGTGATGCGCTTACAAAGGAACAGCAATTCATTTTTTTATTGTATAGATAATAATAAAGGAGCTTGAAATATAAAAAAATGAGGCAAAGATCGAAATAGTTACGACCATCCAAAATAATTTGAATTACAGCATAAGTTGTAACTTCACCATTGATATTTCAATAATCAACATTTTAAACAAATTTTTACACTTCCCATCTAAAGGAAACAATATAATTTGTAGCGCCAAAATATAAAATTATGGTGTTTTTGATCCAATTATCAAATGGACACAGATGTTTGAATTGAATTGCAATGCAGTAAGCATTTTACGTTGATTTTTATTTGCTTTTGTTTCGTTAACACAACCTAAACTAGCTGGATGTTGGTTGTGAAGAATAATAAACTGATTCTAAATTTGCTAAGTCGGTTGCTATGGTAATGGATGTGAACAAACATGTGTTGTTAAGCTTCCGAATCAGCTGTAATAGGTCTGGGAGCGTACCCCGCATTTTTGCAAAATCCTTTCAAAGTGTGCGTCTATGACCCTGTAGACTTTCAAATTTTTATCTTGCAATGATTCTATGTCAGGACAAAGTTGTGTACATAACCACGTTGGTAGAACCAATGATGAGATAATCAGTGTTAATTTTAGCTCTCCAGAATTAAATCAAATGTAATTGAATTTTATGGGGTTCCATCTGTACATACATGCCCGTAGAAAAAACATATACATAAATGAAGACGGGACGGTATAAAAACTTTAATGAACTACAAAATTGAAACTATTTAAGCTTTGTTATATAAATAAAAACTGAGGTTGTTTGTATGTCTACCTCGACAAGATTGAACCAATAGTTTAAAACGTTTAATATGTCCTAGTATTTATGATTTAATTTTGGAGCTATTTAAAAAGAGAATTTAAAAAATTAACTTGTTAACTTAGGTTTCGGATTAGAAACATATTGTTAAAACAGAATGATAAATTGTATGGATTTCATATAGTTTGAAATTGTAAGCTTTCTCTATTATAATAGATGTTATCAAACAGTTTGTATATTTACAGATGTCTAAGTGGTAGTAAGAATAGATTTTGAAGAAGTTTTTACACGGTTAAGTTGTTGAATTATATCATGATCAAATTTAAAAACCGATGTTATGATTTATGTGCATCTTAAAGCTGCTCTGTTTTATCCTTTTGGTCGTCCTCAGTGATTGAAAGTTGTTTTCTTCTCCTCTGTTGCAGATCCATGATGTCCTCTTCCACTTCCTGCCTTTTCCTCTTTTCATTTTAAGTTCTGTTTGTACAAGTCTCTTTAAAGGTAGCCTTCCTAATATTGTGACAGCGGCAGGCGACAGACAGGTGGGGCGGAGGAATGTTTTGACGAGCTACAGCGACACCACTGGGTAATATTGTCTTTCAGATTGATCTACAGCAGCCGTGCTGCTTCGGAAACAGTGCTTCGCATGTCTCCGAGCGTCCAAATCGATTTTACTTGTAAAGAAAACCACAAATTTTTAAATCAAGACTGTGTCAATCCCACGATGCAAAATTAGAAGTATACACAAAATATTTTAGTAACAGATAATGATTGGAACAATTCTTTTTGGTTTATTTTCCCTGTAAGTCGAAAGCTCAAAAGCTTCTATTGGTTGGCACAGAAACAAACTGAGACAAATTTTAGGAACCCTTACTGGTCACTGCCCGACCAAGTACCACCTCACTGGTTTCAGAAGACTCCTGTCAATTCTGCTCCCTTGGAATTTAATCGGCTCAACACCTGCTGTGATTCATAGTATTTGGTACTCGAGTACTTGTGTTAGCCCGGAAGAACTCCGTGGTGTTTATTCCAAGACCCTCCTTGGTTTCATAAGAGATCTGGGATGATCATTGAAGTACAAATCTTACCACAATAGATTCTAGTGGGTCGCAGTGGTTTTGTAGACCTTAGATTCATCAATCCCTTGAAAAAAAAGTTTAGAAGTTTTTTATGGCATTAAATAAAAATGAGTTTTTTTTGCCTAAATTATTATTTGTTTAAAGATGAGTAAAATAATCAAAGATATGTTACAACTGAAGGCTAACAAATAAATAAATCAAATTGTAAACTTTAACTGAATATTTTAATAGAAACTATTTGAATGTCCGTTGAAACTTTGACTGTCCAAATTAATTTAAACTGGGCTTATCCTGTTTATCGAGATGTTATTTAAAAAAGTGATAGAAAATGGTTAAAAATGTGTACTTTAAAACAATTAATTGTAACAATAATAAAGGATTGGCCTACTTTGTTTATACAACATATTTTTTTCCAAAAAACAACCAAAATTAAAGTTTTTTTTCAAAATGTATTTATTATTCTCAGATTATCAATTAGTTTTTTATTTTGGTATATTTTTTAACCCTCAAAGTGGCAGACTGCTGTCTCTCGAGCGCAAATGCAACCCGCTCGAACCTTAGCGAGAATTTGCATAATCGGTAATTTAATCCACTTAGAACATCCAATCGTAATAAAACTGGCACCATTGGAAAGGAAATGAATTAAACTTTAATTTTTGTATTTACAACTTTTTCGTAAGACATATATTTACATACGTAATCATCGTTTTAAAATATGCATATCTTCTTACAGCTATTTCCGCTCGCGAATCTGCATACAATTGTACTGTTATTTCCCACTTCTTCAACGTTGAAATCCCCCTACTGAAGTATTTATTTCGAGATTATAAAGCTACCATTGGATTCTTCAAGATTTTATCTTTCTAATGGTGCCTTCCAATCAGATGTCACTATTTTACTGGATTAATACAAAAGATGTCTGTAAACCCTTGCGATTGGACAGGTTTTCAACCAATGAAACAGCCCATTTGTCATCAGATAATACGCCTACTCTATCAAATGTTTTGACAGATGGTTTTACAACATTTTCTAGAGAAAAGACTGCCCTTTTTAACGGCGGGAACTAAACTAGAATAAACCAGTTTTTTTGTTTGTCTAGACAGTAGAGAAAAGTACATGATTAGAGCGATCTGTTGTGGCCGATTGCTCGGTCTCGTTCCCACGTAATGCAAAGCACCCTTCTTGTAAGACAACAAAATGTAATTTTGTTATTCAAATAAAGATAACTCAAACACTTTTGTGAACTAAGGAAAAACAATTATACCATTCTTTTCTTTGATTTGTCCTCTACACTTTGTTATAATAATATTTCATTTTTGGGCAAAGCATATATTAGTAAATTACGTTTCAATCTAGGCCTAGGTTTGTTAGCAGTCGTGTACTTGGAACATAAAAACAGTTTTTTCAAAATAAGAAATTTAAAATTAATAAATGTTTTTATACAGTTCTGTTTAGAACTAAATTACAAAACTTTTTGACGCTTATGAAAAAATTACAAAAAATGTTTACTATTTGTTATGTAAGCTATTGAACACTTTTGGATTTTTGTTCATTTACTATTTTAGGCGAATTTTTAAAAATATGCTTGCAAAACGCTATAAACGTGCTGGCCAATTTTAGCTTTAACGATGCCAGTTCTAGGTTTAATACCTCAATCATTGTTGCCAAATTGAAAAAACATGACTATGAACAAGAAAGTGTTGTTTCGGCATTTCGCTGTTGCTTGGCAAACACATGTTTCTGCAGCATGTCTATGTTGGCTGTTGCTGCACGTTGTTTCGAAAGCTGCCTGTAGAGATTGTTTTACAATTAATTTACTTTGTATTATTATATTAAAATAATGTATGCTGATATAATGTAAAGAGTTTAAATATGCAATGTAATGTATAACTATTTTTATTTTATGAGTAAGAAGTTTTGTGTAATGGGAACCTGTCAGCTGGCTTGCAAGAAATATCTAAATTTAAAACATTGTCTTTGTTGTTAACATTCCAGCTGTTAAAGTACGCCAAAACCCTAACAGATGTGTTAACTAAAGATGTTGTTCATGGTAGTAAAACGGAAGGGTTCAAGTTAAACAAGGAACCATTACATGCTAGCGAAGAAGAGCTGATAGGGGCGCATGTGATGGACGAGGATGAAGTGTAGACATTGGAGATCTTTACCTAATCCCATGTCGTCACACTGTGGTGTTTACGCTTCCAACAGCTGATTATTGTTTGAAAACTGGAAACTTCATTATTTAAAGACAAGCTGATCGATATTTCTTTACCTTAAAATTCATTTCGATGCAGGCTACTTTGATGACATGTGTAGGACTATATTTTTACTATAATAGATTTAATTTTGCTGTACTAAAAATAGTTTTATACACGTGATTGTGTGAAATATTGTACGTAACTAAAGCCACGAATTTTGTCTTTGTGAGCAATGCTCAATTCTTCTTTCGAACAATATAGAAGGCAATAATTATAAAACATGTTATAAATCAAATACCTGTTACACAGTATTAACCCTCCCCGTGGCAGACTGCACTAAGTGACGTTCTCTCAGGAGCAAGATGCAACCATTTCGAACAATTGCGTAAATTTGCAAACATTTTCATATTCGATTAATTAATATACTCAACATTGTCCAATCGTAATAAAACCGGCACCGTTGGAAAGGAAATGAATTAAACTTTAATTTTTGTATTTAAAACTTTTTTGTAAAACGTATGTTTACATACGTAATCATCGTTTTAAAATATACATATTGGGTTACAGCTGTTTCCACGTGTGAATTTGCATACAATTGTACTGTTATTTCTCACTTCTTTGACGTTCAAGACTATCTACAGAAGTATTTCTGTCGAGATTATAAAGATACCATTGGATTCGTCAAGATTTTATCTTTCTAATAGTGCCTTCCAATCAGATGTCACTATTTTACACGATTTATGACGAAGATTTCTGTAAACCCTTGCGATTGGACAGTTTTCAACCAATGAAACAGGCTCATTTGTCAACCGAGATAACGCCTACAATTCCTTATGTTTTCACAGATTTCTTTATACCATTTTGTTGAGAATAGTTCAATCTTTCTAACGGTGGGAAGTAAACTAGATATAATCAGTTATTTGTTTGTCTAGACAGCAGTGGAAAGTACATAATTAGGGCAGTCTGGTGAGCCGTAAAATCCAATACCCGGAAGCATGTTTCTTTTACCGGAAGCTAAATATAGCAGATTATTCTGCACATTTTGTTCCCATCTGGTTCCACCGAAATCGATCATAATGTAAACCCCCCCGTAATATTACCCGGTTCAAATCCACAAGGAGGGGGATACTGTGATGAAGAGACTGACATGAAAAATAATTCGACCACGCAGCTGAACCGCTGATGTGCGTTGAGCAAATTTCCAAAATTAAGTTTATAGGCCTATGTTTTAGGGTTTCAACCAACAATTTGGGAAATAGGTCTATTCACGACGGTGCTGAATAGCTGCAAAATGGTTCGCACGCCATTGCGAATATTGGGAGTATCTTCAATACACAAAGCATTGCGTGCTTTGCACGCCAACGGTATAATCCACCACTTGGCTTTGAACCGGGTAGTTTTATGGTATTTTACGTTTTGATCGATTTTGGGCGAACCAAGCGAGCTATAAGGTCGCGTAAAAAAACAAAATGTGCAGAATAACATCCTACATTTATATTTGTTGAAAACTCAAAAACAAATTCATTCTCGTAGGAAATATCTAAAAAACAGTTATTTCCGGTCAAAAAACGTGCTTCTGGTTGTTGGATTTTTTTGGCTAACGAACTCGTCCGAGCGACGTCGACATCCAACGTGTGTACCAAATTTGAACCAAATCGGACTTTAAATGTGGCTGCTAGAGTGCGAACACATATATACATATATATGATTTTTAATGACACCCCAAAAGTGTTCTGGGGACCATGATCGGTGCTCATTTGCTGCTCCCGACCTTGGGTCTTACCATAAGGGCCACTGCAATAGCTCGTTTTTCCTATTAGGCCAGTCGGTAGGGGTAATTTTAGACCAAAAGTTCCAGTAATTTAGAATACGGCTGATTTTTTTTTATAAGTACATTTAAGTATGTAGATTAACATACAAAAAAGTTTACCAGTCTATCGATTTCCCAAAGTCGAAAAAAAAATCGATTACAATTTTTTTTCGATTATCCTTAATATTTCGAGCTGGGATGAAGATAGAGAAAAATAAAAAATACCACCGTGTAGGGGAGGTATTTTTCAACAAAAAAATTCATATGTATTTATTTCGTCCGAGCAATGGTTTGTCTCGAAAAAATTCGATAATGCAGGTATGTATTTTGCAGCAGGGGAAATCACTAAAAGGGGACATCTTATTCATATATGAAGCCTTAGCTCATTCAAAATTGGCCAAATTTTAATATATCGAATTGAAACTTGACGTAGGAGTTAAAATATATATTTTAAACATTTATGCTGAGTGTCAGCTTGTTATCTTGAAAATGACCCGATCTAGGAGTCGATTTCGATTATCGATTTTAGCAGTACCGGACCCACGAACTAATTTCAATCTATTCGTTTCGTCAATTTTTGGAATATCAACATCAAATTTGTTTTACAAGTTGAGTACACCAGTATAAATATTCTTAGTAAGTATGAACGAGTTTTTTCTTGTTATTTTTAAAAACGAGGTGCTTGAAAATAGTCTTCTGTTTTACCTATATCGTTTTAACTATAACACTTTTGGATTCAACGGCTCCATTTTCGACATTTTTGAACATATCGATTTAAAAATTGGTACAGAAGTTAAAAACACAATTGTTTTTTGCTATACTTATTTTAAAAACTATATTTAAAAAATTGACAATCTGCAGCCGATTAACTCAAGCGTTTAGAAAAATCTAAAAAGGTCTAAAATTATACTTTTTTAAGTTACTTGTGCTTTGAAAAGTAAATAATAAAAAAGGTTTATACTCCTTGATCTTGTTTGAATATATATATTTAACTTGTAAAAAAACTTTCAGGTTGATATTTTGAAAATTTTCTAAACTGGAGCTGTTTAAAATGAATTGGTGGGTCCGGTACTCCTAAAATCGAGAAACCCATTAATAAGTCAAGTGGCTCTAGATCGGGTAATTTTCAAGCTAACAAGCTGAGACTCAGCATAAATGTTTAAAATATATATTTTAACTCCTGTACTAAGTTTCAATTCGATATATTAAAATTTGGCCAATTTGGAATGAGCTAACGCTTCATATATGAATAAAAAGTCCCCTTTTAGTGATTTCCCCTGCTGCAAAATACATACCTGCATTATCGAATTTTTTCCAGACAAACCATTGCTCGGACGAAATAAATACATATGACCTTTTTTGTTGAAAAATACCTCCCCTACACGGTGGTATTTTTTATTTTTCTCTATCTTCATCCCAGCTCAAAATATTAAGGATAATCGAAAAAAAAATGATAATTGATTTTTTTTTTGACTTTGGGATATCGATAGACTGGTAAACTTTTTTTTATGTTAATCTACATACTTTAAGGTACTTATAAAAAAAAAATCAGCCGTATTGCAAATTACTGGTAGTTTTAACCTATACCGACTGGGCTATATGGAAATTCCCTAAAAACTGTAAGGTTTTGTTATACTGAGATAGGAAGGAAGCTGAATTGGTTGTAACACATTGTTATCCACGAAAAGAACATTGGTAAATTTATGTCTAGTCTGTAAATTTGTAGAAATAAGAAATAAAACATGTTATTTGTTGAAATTAAAATGTTTGATTTTAGTTTTTCTTTCAATAAGAAATTAATCCTTTCATGAATGCGTCGTTATTAAGTGACCACCACAATGAAGCAAGTGCAAACAGAGCGTATGCTATCATGCAATGGCTGATTTCATACTTACCTACACGACACCGACACAGCAATAGTGCCGATATCGGCAGAACTTCTTTCACATTTACCAACTGAATGCCGATAACAGTATTTATTTAAAATCAGCTGTATTATTAGCCACATCTAACACACAAAAATATGAGTTTGAACTTTCAGCAGA
>JAGFPH010001238.1:0-22281 GCA_018207615.1 Philaenus spumarius | reverse complement strand
AAAAAATGTTACATTGAAAAGTAAACCCATTGAATTTCAGTCCCTACCTCCTAAGGGGTTCAAATAGAATAACTTTCCCAATACAATAAATTTTAATTCCACTAATATCCACTAGCTAGAGATCTGAAATTTGGAACATGTGTATACTACATTATTCTTAGGTGATATACAAGAAAGAAAAACCTTTTGCATTTCTACTTGAGTCTATATCAAAGCCCACTAAGAATACCGTTGCGAGGCGGCCAATAGGATGGGCGTGCAGCGTTGCCATATCTACTAGCCTCAAACACTCCTGGTATTTACCGCTCGAGGCTTGATCGCACAGTTTAAAGAATTTTAAATGAGTTGAGTCAGCCGCAGTCAGTTAGAAGCGCGGGAACGGCGATTGGAGCGTTCAAGGTCTTGGTGTACACAAGCCCGTCTCTCAATGGTATTCTTTAGTGGGCTTTGATATAAGGGGTGAAATGGGATAATCCTTAAAAGTAAATAATAATTTGTAAATTTGCTATGAAGTTAAGGACCTGAAACTTGGCACATATTACGTTTAAAATGTATAGGCGTATATATATATATATATATATATATTTAGGAAAGAAAAAAACAATTGCATTTTGATTATTTGAGTATAAGGATACGTAGGCTACTCACAGATGTTAAATACACCTCAAAACCTTTTTATAGTCTGTCCGCTCGGCCGTGATACCTGACTTCTCATAACTCAACGCCCCCTCCACTAGTTTGCCAACGGCAGGCCCGGCGAGCGGGTAGGGAGGGGGCATTGAGTTCCGAGAAGTCAGGTATCACGGCCGAGCGGACAGATTATAATTTTCACATTAGTTTGGGAGTTATAAGTAACAAACTGGCGGAAAGCATAATTTTTAGCGGTTACTTGCGCCTACCTGATAATGTATGTAAGCCGAAATGGGCCTGTTTTTATTTTGTGTGATGGTAACGCTCAATATTTACATGATATACTTTTTATTAATTTATTCATATACATACGAGTACTTTATACATACATTCATACTAATTACATACATACACACTAGGTAACAATAGGCCTAGAATAATTTTTGATCCAATGAAATTGGGCAGATGCTGTGCATCATAGCAACTATTTAATAATTTATTAAATCTAAACCACAAAAGAATCAACAAAAAATACAAAATTAAATATTGTTTTGATAATTACTAAACCAATAATTTGCAATAACAGTTTTGTTTACTTGGAATTTGTTATTGCTGTTAGTGCGGGAGAACAAAGGAAATTCAATCAAGCCATTAAGATAATGGAACTAATGAAAGGCCTCCTCTGAACTGCAATAAAGCTATACTTCAGCATTTTTATTTTTAGCTCACTATTTTATTTACAAAGTTTCTATTTATTTTCATCCTATTTAGATTTTCATAATTATGCCATTCTCTAGCTCTATTATTTTGCTGCGTCTTGTGAAATTTTACATTGAGGTTTGTACAATATATTCACAAAGATATTTTTAGGATCCTCCCAAAATAAAACAAAAAGTTTGTGTTCCCCATCAAGTTGATGTTGGACGGCTTTTTTAATGTCATTAATTGTATGACATAAACTATTTTATATCTACATTTCAGTCTCAAATTATGAGGCTCCAAAGTGGTTTGCTATGTTTTCCTCTGCTTTAATTTTGCAACCAAGTATCTAATATTTTGAAAACATTATTTTGGAGTGAAAAAGGTTAAAAATAAATTAAAAGTACATTAACCCTTCTACTTCCTGACCTAACCGGCCTACAAACAAATTTCACAAAACTACAAACACTTAACGTTTATCAGCGAGCATTATTTAAATGCTAATAATTTTAAAGACTTTCATTCGATTCGACAGTGTCTGAAAAATAGGCAAAGCACGTATCATCGCATAAATAGTGACTAAAGAAAGTACTGCTCGTGAGCAGTTATCATGCAAAACAAAGGTAATCCTTTCAACAAAGGTAATCATTGTGGGTAGGTACTATATTTTTGATGAGTATACAATTTAATTATGAAAGAAGGAAATGTTGACAAATAACAAGTAAAGTTATCAACTAAACACATTTCAAGGACTCCATTGTGTTTTTTTCTTATTTCTGTAAACAATAATTTAGTTGACTATAAAACTGAACGCAAACAGATTTAGTATTAGGCCTACTTATCTTTTTATAGCTGCTCAAGCCTATGTTTTGTGTAAGATATTAAATTACACAAAATTACACAATTAATTACAGTGTAATAAATTTAGGTGCAGAATAGAAGATAGTTTTGTATACAATAGCGGTTATGTGTAGGTAGAATTAATATTTGTAACTATTTGAGAAAGTCTTGATTAGAGTAGGGGGAAGGGTGGGTACGCTAAGAAAAAATATTATTTTTCAATAACTAAACATTTTTTTTAATAATAAAAATTTGACATAAATTAGTTTAGTTATTTAGGTTTATGAAAAACCAATTATTATAACTCTATTTTGGTTACTTATTGAACAAAACAAATTTCCCCGTAACCCTACCAAATGGCCACTTTGTCACCCTACGGGGTAGGGCAAAATGGCCACTGGGTGACTAGACTACATGCCCGAACAAATTTTTGAAAAGGAATGTTTATTTTCTCACACAAAACCAATATTATCTTTAAATACATCTATATGTTTATCAATTTATTTGCAAAGATCACATATGAACTTGTTGTCTTCTTCGTACCCGGCGCACAAGCTTCATGTGCCCAATGTAGACAGCTTGAACACTTGATCCGCCCTTCCTTGTTTCTGGATTTAGAAAAATAGTCTCCACAGAACAGGCAACCAACATCACTGACGTCACTGTTATCAGAGTCCTCAAGTGAAGCACGATTAGCCGCTTTCAATTTCTTTTTCCCAACAACTTTTTTCTTCTTCATTTCCTTCTTCTTTTTATCCTTCTTTTCTTTGTTTAGGTCCCAGTTTGATTTTCTTCAATCTTTCCTTTTCTTCTTTTACGAAGAGAGCAAGGTCTGTTTTGTAAAAGGGCTTGAAGTTAAAACTGCTGCTGATCCTTTTTTTTTAGCTATTTTTTCGTTTGGTAATGTTTGCTTTTGGGATTGGGATAATATCATGAGGGCTTACCACAGATGAGGTACTGGGCATGGAGAGTGGACTTACTCCAGATGGGGTATTAGACTTGGTGAGTGGGCTTACACCAGATGAGATATTGGGTCTTGATGAGTCTCTAGAGATGAAAACAAATGCATCTTTGGGTCTCCGGAACCTTCAGCGGTGTCTTCATGGCCGTGGCCACTTCACCCTCTTTGACGCCATTACATAAATGCGACCTTACAGACTAAATGACTAATCCTAGTTCTTACTTTGACATATAAATGTATCTAGCTTAAATCATGTTGTTACAAGAAAAGGCTGCAAATCCTACATATTAGGAACTTGGATTTAGTTATAATAATTACAAAACACTTACCTTACATCGACACGTTAAAAAACATGAAAATCTTAAACAATTTTCAAACTAAGATTTTCAAACCATGGCCATTTTGCCCACCTTTCCCCTAAAAGTGAGAATTGTTTTAGTAACAAAAGAAAATTTTGTCTATAAACCTTTAAAATTTGATATTCCGACCTAACCTAAGAAAACAGTTAGTTGTGAAGAATAGTTACTCGATTCTAAATTTGCCATTTTGGTTGCTATGGTAATAAATCTAAACACTTTCAAGAAACTTGTGTGGTTCAGTATAGGCCTAAACTAAAATTGTGTTAAGCTTATGATCCAAATCAGCTGTTTTATTTGTAGTCTAAAATATAACAAAAGATGTTTGAATAATTATAATACAGTAAGCCGTTTTCTATTATTTTTTGTTTGTGTTTGTTTTTATTTTTAATGAAACCCAACAAATTTTGTTGTGAAAAATAATTAGCCTAACTGGTTCTAAATTGTCCAAGTTGGTTGCTTTGGTAATGAAATGCATTCAACGAACGTGAGTTGGTTCAGTATTATAGGACATATCTAGAATGTGTTGCTAAGCTTCTGATTCAAATCTGCTGTTCTATCTGTTATAGAGCTGGGAGTGAAACCCCCGTATTTTGACAATTTTCAACCTAAAAACAATATTTTGCAAAATCTTTTCTTTGTGCACTTTTTCTTAGTGTTAAGAACGTACCCTAGAAATTATGGTTTTGGCTGTTCGTTGATTATGAATCAATTTGTCAGTCGGGACTTCTTCTTTTATATATATATATATATACAGATTAAAACTGTAAAAGGTGTTTGGAGGAAATTTAATACATAACATTAAAATGTATATACGAAAACGTATAGGCTACAACATTAAACATAATTTAATACACAAACGACAAACGTATATTTTTGAAGTCACTATTTCAGAAATTATTGTAAGTGATTAAAATTATCTCCAGTTTTTAAGAAATTGAACGCCTAATATTTTGATTTTTTTTTCCCAGGACCACGGAACAGTCGAGTTTATACTTTGTCCTACAAAGGAGAAAAGGACACGGAAAAAGTGGTGGATTTTCTTCTCTGTTTGTCGGGACTCTTGATAGTGTGTTCGATACAAAACCACCGCCTTATAGAATACTACACCAGACTCCACAGTCCGAAGTCTATTACAGTGAGTATTATTTTGCATTCTTCTGTGAGCATATAAGTTATTACGGGAGGAGAGTCAACTATATAAAAAAAACTTTGTATTGTATTCTGCTTTTAATTTATAGTAGGCCTACAGTCGTATCTTGATTTGTCATCGTGATTTAATAAATTTTGCGATTAAACGAACCAAAGTTCTAGTCCCAGTGGTATTGCCGTGCTATAACGAATTTTGGATTTACTTATGTAACGAATTCCAGGAAGCTATATTGCAATTTAACGAATTATAGGGCGAAGTACCGCAATATAACGTTTTGTGAAAGCATGTGGAGGAAGTTACCGTCCGGTCAGGATTCGTAAAACTCAATGTAAACATTGATCAAAGGTTATTTTGTCCAACATTGTGTGACAAATCACATCGTCCATACAATTCTTGTTCAGTTGTGTTCAACAACACGTCATGGCTACAACAAAGAGACGTGCAGGTGTAGTAAATCTAAACGCTTTCAAGAAACTTGTGTTGGTTCAGTATAGGCCTAACCTAAAATTGAGTTACGCTTTTGATCCAAATCATCTGTTTTATTTGTAATATGCAACAGATATTCGAATTATAATACAGTAAGCCTTTTCCGTGTATTTTTTTATTGTGTTTATTTTTGTTTCGTTAAAGTAACCCAAGAAAACTGTTGGTAGTGAAAAATAATTAACTGATCCTAAATTGTCTAAGTTGGTTGCTATGGTAATGAATTCAACAAATGTGTGTTGGTTTAGAATTGGCTAAATTGTGTTGTTAAGGTTTTTATTCAAATCATAATTACTTGTATCTATTAATGCTTCCATCATACAAACAGAATCATCACATGTTCATAATAATGATTTATATTAGAGACATCTTATAATTTTGTCATAAATTATAGCATTATAAATAGTACTAAACATTAGATTTTGCTTTGTGATATGGTACAAATGTATTTTTAGTGATTTTTTTTGGTAATGTTTACATTAAATTACATGTCTTACATATTTACATAGCCTATGTACATAATTGTATTAGTATTGTAGGTTATTATGTAATTTTTAACTTAGAACCTACTTATTCTTTGTTTATATGTACATATTTTGATTGGTGTAATATTTACACTTATCAGCATTTAAATTATATATCCTTATGTTCACATGTTCACATATACAACTTATGAGTGTATCTGTATTATGTATGATTCTAACTTATATGTATGTTATTTTGTTATATATTTTGATATATATTTATGTCATTTTGCCCCTATAGTCACTATCCCCATTACAATCATTAAGTTACTGTTCTCCCATTGGTCGTTACATGTTTAGACGAGCCCCCCTACTAAGACTCTCCCTATATATAGTTAAGAACCATGTAGCCAAATTAGTTATAAGTTTGTAACCATCACTGATGATGATGACCTGGTCATCGAAACGCGTTTGATGTATTAAATGTTTTTTTATGAGAAACTGTATTCTGTGCTTTGTTTATATAGACTTATTAAGTACTCTGGTTAGAAGTTTCTATTTGTCGAATGTGACTATATATCGAAAGTAGTGTTTGAATCGAACAACATTATAACAAAATTTCTTAAATACCCGAGAAAACAAATTCAATTTCTTAAATTCCTTGGTGATACAAAAACAAAACACGGATCATAAAACAAACTGCAATATAAGAATAATGGTGTGATGAAATATGACTTGAAAATATTTGTACAGTGTGTAAGGTAAATAAATAAAATATTAATTAGACAGTGTCATTACCAGATAAGCGTTTCACTTCCTGGTTTATCTTCATCCAGCTGTATTTGTATGCCTTTTTTTTTCATTTGTTCAGCCTCCCTTCTGAGGAAATGAAATATTGATAAGACTCAAAACAACTTTGCTTTCATTGTGAATATTTAAATATTTGAGCAATGTCTGAACATGGTAGTGTATCAGAGTAACAAAGTTTTTTTTTTGAATGTGAGGCATGTTTCTTTCAAAGGCATCAAAAGTTTTTTGTTTTTCAAAATGTTACAGTTGGTGTGCGTAATCAATACTTTTGCCTCACGTTTAGAAACTGTTTAGTATGAACGGGACACTTTGAACTGTATTCACTTGAAAATGCCACTGAAAAATAACCTACATGCCAGTTTAGAGGTTTTGGAATAAACAGCTGATCACTACGCCAACATTGAAAAACTTCGATGAGCAGAGCTACTTATTTTAAATGGACAGTGGCAATTTTTACTATTTATAGGCCTGAATTTTCCTTGAAATTATTTTAAAAAAATTATTAATTCTCCCTTAAATTTGAAGTGAGTTTTTTAGATTATTATATACAAAGGCAATATTGTTTCACATTTTTCACTTACCAGTTCAAATTCAATGTGTTTATATAGTTTATAATAGTACTTAGATTTCCTGGAACGCATTGGTGAAGTGAAAGTAGACACAGCTGTTCTTTAGTTTTGAAATAACAAACACCTTTACAGTATATAGGACTAAAGAATGTATTTATTCTCTATTAACACCCTAACATAATGTAATTTGATTTGTGTGTTTCAATGTTTCAGTTATAGCGTGTTCGTTGACACTGGCTGAGATTGAACAAGATTGGGAGTGGTTACAACACAACTTGGACTGTCTTAGTTCGTTTGAGAAGGAAGAAGACATCACTGAATTTGTTTGTGTTAAAATCAACTCTATAATTGCCAGCTCCTACGCAGAAAATCTTGTACTAGAAGGTAATTGGCATAATTTGTTTAACTGATGGGTTTGTTTTATTAATTGACCCAAGAGTTTATTAATCTTGGTCCCAAGAAGCGTAACTGTGTAGAAATTTGATTTCTAAACTAAAATATTGTTTCAATTATCTTATTATTTTTGTTTTTACTAAGGTAACCACAATCATATCAGTTATTTATTATAAATAAACCAGAATTCTTGTTCGTAATTTAAAATTTGTCACTGTGTTAATTTTTAAATATTTTTGTTAGACGAAGAAACAAAATCCTTCAAAGCAGCAACGGCCAAGTTCCGCAGACTTTTCAACATGCCTGTGGAAGATAAATTGGTCAGCTACTACTCTTGCAGGTAAGCTAATTGGGTTGGACGAAGTTAGGCAAATTGGGACTTTTGCGTTATACTACCCTACTACTTTTCCCTACAAAGACATTCTAAACAAAATGTGTTTGTTATGGTGCATTTATTATGATGTTCAGAACAGGAATATAACAAAAACCTAACCTAACTTGATTAGCGACATGGTCGGCACTAAGTAGAACTTGATTGACAACTGGTGCAGTCGCCCGCCTCTCTGTACTATTGCCCTTCTGACTGCGCACTATGAAACAAGATTACTGATAAGAAAAGCATGTTTAAAATGTTGTTCAAGGCATGCTAATGCCAAACTGATAACAAATTAGTCAATTTATCTTCGTAGGAAAAAGTTCGAGCCGTGTGGTCGTATAATGCAAAAGTGCCGGCAAATTAAACTAAATTTTTTTTTTTATGTAGAGTGTGAAATGCATTATCTTCCGGTGTGTGGGACTCCCGGTTCATCCGGTTTAACCACTGAACCCTGACTTCTTTATACCAGGCATTTCCGCATTACTATGGCAAGGAGCCACTTTTCGCCATCTTAAGGCTCCGCCTCGTATGTTAGGCTGCATTTATGAGGCCATTAATTAGTCCTCCTCTTTCAACTTCTTTTGTCTGAGCAATGTTTCAGTAAAGATTGCCTCTTTATTCCATTGTTCCTTGCCTAGCAGTATTTATAGGTAAGTGCCTCTCTGTAGCCCATCTTTCACATTCAAAAAAGGTGTGTTTGACAAAGGTGTGTTCTATGGTGAAGTCTCCAAACACGCATTGAGGACTACTTAATTCCCCCATCTTATATAACTATGATCTGAAGTATCCGTGACCAGTGAGAAATTGAGGTAAACATTTACTTCTCTAAAACCATGACTAAACTAGGACTCTATCTGTACTATTAGCCTAGCTGTAATCTTCCTAGCTTTGACTG
Organism: Philaenus spumarius; assembly: GCA_018207615.1. NCBI lineage: Eukaryota > Metazoa > Arthropoda > Insecta > Hemiptera > Aphrophoridae > Philaenus > Philaenus spumarius. The sequence goes on along the minus strand of JAGFPH010001238.1, from coordinate 13,652 downwards.
ATGCCGGCTTTCTACCCTCCTCTGCCTGTCTACCATACATAAATTTTTTCTTTGCCAAAAGATCAATAGGGATTACTCCCGCAATCACTAAGATCACAAGTTCTGAAACTGTCTTGTAAGAACTCACTTTGCGTAGAGTGCATCTTCGTTGTATACACACACCCTTGATCTAAACTTTTTCTGCTTGAGAGCGCCCACCCAAAATATAGGGTGTGTCACTGTCATGAACAGTCTTCTTCTGCTTGCCCAAAGACCTCTTTAATTTGCCAATAATTTGCTGACAGCGCGGCTGACTTCCTCTGCCTTCTCGGTCACTTGCTCGATATGGTTTGAAAAACTAAGTTAAACTAAAATGTATAAATTCAAAATGAAGAGTCAAGTTTGATTTCTGTTTATTTTTGCTGTACTTAAATTGATCCCCCGCTATATTTACAAATAATAAGCCTGTCTTGTACTGTTCTTTGAAGCAATAGCTGTTATTTTCCTGGAATGTGTATCGGAGTTGCGTTGATGGTGTGTGTGCAGTGTAATAGTACGTAGTGTAATACACACTTTACTCATACTGGAGTACAAAAAATAATATAAATTCTTACAAATAGAATAAAATTAGATTTTTCCATCCATGGACGTCGTTGGCTCACTATGCATTTTCCTATGCTTTCCTAATAACTGAAGATGGCACATAGTTTCCGAAACACGTAACTTTATTAAGTTACAGTAAGTCACAAGACGGACGTGAGTACCATAATTATAATTCCAATTAATTTACTGAGCTTATGTTACTCAGAAAAATGTAAATTATCTCTCAATGAAGGATTTTCAAATAAATCCCGTAATTTTTTAAATTGCCTCGAATATTAGCACAAAGAAAAAGTTTACCATTCTATAGTATTAAGTATAGAGACACAAAACAACAATTATGAACATTTTATACCTTCAATTTTATTATAAAACAAATTAGTGCAATAAGTTATGGAGAGTCTGAACTGTGATTGCGTTTGCAGCTACCTTCGGGGACGTTTACCTTTACAAGGATGGATCTACCTGTCTGTGTCACATCTGTGCTTTTACGCTTACATTCTCGGAAGAGAAAAGAAGATTATCATAAGGTGGACAGACGTCACAGATCTGGACAAGTCGAGCGGATTCATCTTCCCCGATTCTATTCGTATTGCGACCAGGGATAAAGAGGTAGGTAGTGTTTTAAATTAGTAATTCAATGTTTCGAAAGTTTGTGTTTCAATTTGGTAACTCTTGGTAAATACTTTTAAACTGGAATAATAATTACTTCTGTTGAAGCATGTTCCAAGGCACGGCCTCTTTGTTTTAACTCTCCAACTTCCACACTGATTTCCTTCAACTGCAGTGCATTTTTCGAGGTTTTGTAAGCATATTTTTAAAATATCTCCTTATTGAAAAATGTATTGTACATAACTAGTGGACCCAGCAATACTTCGCTATTGCTTGATTTAATTTAAAGGGTAGTAAAGTTATTCCATTTCATTACATTACATTACATTGACTTAAGTAATTGAATTGCAAAATGGTTTTATGCCACTTAAGAATAATACTTCACAAATTTAGATTTATAGTTTGTAAACCTTTATAGATAATACAGTAAACCTTTTGTTTGCCTTATCTAAAAAAACTGATAGTTGAGAAGAATTGTAAAAAAAACCTGATTCTAAATTAGCCCAATCGGTTGCAAATAAACTTGTTTTCTGTTCATTGTAGGCCTAACCTAAAATTATGTTCAGTTTTTGATCCAGTTCGGCTGTTTTATATATATTATGAAACAACCAATGTTTGAATTGAATGAAAATTTAGAAAGCATTTTTAGTTGTTTTTTCTTTGCTTTAAGTTGGTCAATCTAACCTAAAAAAGCTGTTGGTTTTGAAGAATAATAAACTGATTATAAACGCTAAGTAAAGTTGTAAAGAATGTAAACAAACATGTGTTGCCAAGCATTTTATTACAACAGCTGTTTTTGTGAAGTATAGTCTTGAGTTCATAGAAAAAACAATGTTTAACTTTTCCTGAATTTGAAAATTTTCCTGGAAACTTTTAAAATTTTTCTTTCCACAAAAACCTAATTCAGACTATTACGAACATTTTAAAACAAAACATAGCCAAATTGGTCTAGCCGATCTCAAGTGATGCTCTTACCAACAAATAGCATTTAATTTTTATTATATTGATTATACATTTGAATCAACTGTTGTATCTGTTATTTTATTTTATTGGTTGCTCTGGCAATGAATGTAACTACATTCAAATAACATGGCCATGTTAGTTCATCAGTCTAGGCCTAACCTAAAATTATTTTGTGTGTTTAATTTTATTTATGTATTTTTCATATATTTTAATAGATATTCTGCTGTTTGGGACGGAGACAAAGGCAACAAATCAAAGCGTATAAAAATTGGTTCAGCTGTTCTTGAGTTATAAGTGGTGTAACAAACCCGACTTTGTTTTATATATATAGATTTTTTTTTATAAATAATATTAATATATAGTAAAATGAAATTTACAAACTGGTTGACTTGAAGAACACACGATAGAATATCCAAGAAAAGTTTAAACAAAACAAACTGCTTTTGTTGTGGCTCCAGAAATGTTATGATGATATAGCCCATTCTTTACGTTGTAAATAGAAAAAAATTCAAAATTTTGTTCTAAACAAGAAAATATATAAAACTTAAAATAAACTGAAAAATTATTATAACTAAAAAAAACTGTCATTTATACAAAGTAGTTTGACACATCGTCACTCTACACTGGATTCCACTTTCACCGTGCAGTACAGAGCGCCCGTAAACCATGCTATCCATATGACAGTCTCAGCTGAACTAGCCAACTAAAAACATCAACTCCCATGCAACGCTCGGTCAGTTGACGCAACCCGCATGACATTAAACGGGATGTTCCCTGTAATGTTAGTAGCATGTCTATTCTTCCGTAAGACCTGTACTGCACGGTGAACGTGGACTCGAGTGGTATTGTTCATCTTCCTCATCAACAGATATCCCTCTGCTTTGGCGCATTCTAAATATTTGCAAGTGTTCTAACCCACTATGTCACAAAAAAGAAAAAAGTAATCTCTTGATAGAATGCGCCTTTCCCTTCAACATGGTACACAATACATTATGATTATGTTTATCTGTATCTGTGTGATTACGTGAAAACTAAGCGCCATCATAATGCGCTATATGCATAGACGGGATCGCTACTTTGGCTGTCGACCGGCGCGTCAATGGCTCGTGACGCATGGCAGTTGCAGTGTTAAAATTAGGATTTGAAATAAATTATAGTTTGTGTGGTTCATTTACTAGCTGTAGATTTTCATTTAAGGTACTGAATAATACACATTTCCAGAATTTAAACACATTTAATGCAAGTGCAGTCTGGCTTTTTTTATTTCACCAAACATCACTGTAATTGGATTTAATATGTGTATATATATAGTTTTTATTTTATACTGATTTATGTTTCAGTATTATTTCTCCATGTTTTTACATAAATCGGAAACGTTCAATTTGATGGAGCAACTCACAAATTTGGCGATGAAACAGTAAGTGTTGGAAATTGTACTTCAGCAAAATCTAGTTTAAGTAATCAAGAGAATAAAAAAAGAAAAAATTAAAGCAGAGTGAAAAATGTATAAAAGCAAGTTAATTTATACCAAGTGATTCAAAAGTAGGCGTTTTTATCTGAATAGTGCAGGAAATACAACCTATATATAGCGCCAAAACTTTTTCACAATAAAGTTCTTTACCACATTGCTTGTTAAGAACAGTGCCTACTTAATGAATATTTATACAACTGATTTCAAAGAAATTTTGTATAGTAAGAGTAACATAGTAGAAGTTTTTTATATTATAAAATATTTGAGTATCAGTTTAAATTCTATATTTGTGCTTGAGTGTAAATGTAAGACTATAATTTTGTATGTGCATGTGTGTGAATGAGAATGCATGAAAGTGTAAATAGGTGTACATAACTATATGAAGAGACACTGTATAAAGTGAGAAATCTCAGCTGTTATATGGTACCAGAGGAAACCCCTGCGTGCTCTGCACGCCAACCCCATTGGAACCTTCTATACACATAATCATGTTATGTTTTCTTTATAATAAAGGTGTAGGATTAGCAATTACCCCAAAGCCAAGATGTAAATAATGTTAAATGATCAAATCAAATTATTTCAGTACTTATGTATTATACGGAGGCAACTATTTTTAGACGTTTTTTATTACATACTATTTTTTGTAGTAACCTAGCAACTAAACATACTGTGACTAAATACTATATGTTAGAACTTAACCCTTTGCGCTCTGTTGGCCAGTACTGCTAGCCATACGATATTCTCAGTCAGCTCTGAATATTTATTGAATTAAACATCCTCACGGCTCGGATGGCCAGTCTGACTGGCCGTTTATGATACTGTTGTCAGCTCTGCCGCTAATTTGACCTTGCGGCGTCAACAGCTCTGAATTATTTTTCACTACAATCTGAAATGTTGTTAGTGGGTATTTATTTCTTGTTTAACAAAATCGTGGGCTTTTAGTAAGTCTTTTATTTTGCCATACAATAAAGTAGATATATTATATTGTTATTGGTGAGTTTTTGGTTTAGCTGTAAATATATAGTTATAATATATTTTAATGAATAAAATAAACCATTGGGTCCATTGTATACAACTTATCGAACAACATTTTTAGGTAATTTAAAATAAAATTAAATTAAGAACTTGTTAACAAAAAAACACTTAAAACCTATAATAAACTAATTAACTTTTGTTGTATTAATAATTTAAAATAAAATAAAATTAAGAACTTGTTAACAAAAAAAAAAACAAAACAAAAAACACTTAAAATCTATAATAAACTAATTAACTTTTGTTGTATTAAATTACTTCAAACTTTAAAAACACTAGCATAGACCACCGCAATGTAAAACTAAACTGCTGGTAAGGTTATAATATAACGAATATTCCTACGTTTTGATACAACACAGACCAGAAAAAAAGCGGGAATTAATTAGATTAAGATTTGGACTCTAGATTTCAGTACAATCCAGACAAAATAAAACTACTAAAAATAAATTAATGCAGATCATTTCTGTGGCCAGTACTGCTGGCCATCCGAGCTGAGAGGATTTTTACTAAAAATCCTACGAGAGTGCAAAGGGTTAAGGCTATTTCTTTTGTATTATTCTTGCAATTCTGTTGTTTACGAAAACAATACCTAACCTAGCAACGTTTAAAAAAATAGTGGCCTCCGAATGATACGTAAGTACCATTATTTCGTATATTTTATAACAGCAGTTATAATAAAGGTTAAAAGAACCAGCAATTCTCAGGTCTACACTTAAAAAACCTAGCCTAAAAGTTAGAAATACAAAAATAATTAATTCAGTTTGAAATCAGATGTTAATTGGAGCAAACAGCTGTTTTGTCTGTTATTTTATTCAATTGGTTGCTATGGTAATAAATGTAAATATATATGTTGGTTCATCACTCTAGGAATAACCTAAGATTTTTTCTGACTAAATTTGCAACAATTGAAATAAAAATGTTTTGTATCAAAATGAATTATAGCCTGTGTTACTCAGGTATAATATAGCTTTTTATTAGTAAAACGATTTTTTTCAATCGGTTCAGTAGTTCCAGAGATTACCCCCTACATACAGACAAACAAATAATTTTACCTCTTTATAACATTAGTATTGATAAGTTTCAAAGGGAATGGCTTCTGTTTTCACCACCTTTAAATTTCGCCTTTGTTTAATTCACCAAAAATTTACTATTAACACCACAGCAATAACTGAAATTCGTTGATCAATAACTTTTAACAGTCGTTAGGTTAAAGAACAATTATTATTTCTTAAAAATTGTGGATGTTAGTTTCAATTTTCAATAATAAGAATGTGATCTTAAACAAAATATGATGTCTGCTTTCAGGTTAATTGATGAGAAGACTGGCTTTAACATTGACAAAGACCTTCTCACAAAATTGAGGTGAGGTTTGACTGTCAATTAAAACTAGAAGTATGCAGCCAATAACTGACATTTATTTGGGTAGTATATAATTAACTCTAGATTATCTGGTCCTCAACATCAAAATAATATTCTGGTCAGCTAAATTCTAATGTAGTATTGACAAAAGTTTTTATGTGATTTATGTGTGTAGAATCCTGCGAGAAAGGTTGTGTTTAAATACCCGTAAAATTTTGTGAAGGAGATGAGTTGAAGGGCCAGGAAGGTTAAAGGCTGTGTAGCATTCGAACGAATTGAATTGTTTTAAAAAAGGGTCGAGATGGGTGGAGATTTTACTGGGTCCGGACCCCATTTGTTTCCCCGAGGAGAGGTGATCACTAATGATGTAAGCCTAGGGATGTTGCGATATTATCGATATTGGTAAATATTGATATTTTTGTTTCGATAATTCTGATATTAGATCGATATTAGGGATTCGATATTATCGAAATATCAGAAGAAGGGAGGCGAGTCGCTTGGAGGCAATCGGTACTTGGTGGTAGAGAAGACTTGAAGTACTTGAATTAATCCTAGAACTGTTCATGCTAAATTTTTGCAACGCCAGGCCATTTCGGTGCGTGTGCAAGCTTATTTTCAAAAATTCGCCAATATAGTAATTATAATCCAATCCAAAAGTGTTCTATAACTTTTTTGTAGAAAAAGGAATTTATATATGCTAGTAAAAAAATGATTGGTGGAAAAATTACAAAGTTATTAGGTCAAGAAGCAAAACATTTTCAGTAACGAAATGAAAAAGTTAGTTTTAGGCCTACATAAAAGTAGTAAAAATTTTTTGTAATTTTTTCAAAATGTAAAAAAGTTTCATAATTTAGTTCTAAATAGAACTGTATAAAAATATTTACCAATTTCAAATTTCTTACTTTGAAAACACAAGTTTTTAAGTTTCTACTACAAGACTGCTAACAAAACTAGGCCTAGTTTGAATAGTAATTTAGGAATACATCCTTTGCCCAAAAATGAAATATTATAAGAAAGTGTAGAGAATAAAAATCATAGAATTTATCTTAAATTCTCAGTTTGTAAACTATTCCACATTGTACTTGTTCCACAAAAGTAGAATAAACTGTCCAAAGTTCGTGCGGATAAAGGGAATACAAAATGACCGTTGGGATCAGCGTGGGAACTGACTTGCTTTGCGTTCTCAAGTGGTGGTTTGAATTCTACGAAAGTCTGTATTTCCCACTGCTGTATGAATAACATCTAACCCGTAAAATCTAGTTTACTTTACAGTTACACCAAACGAAAGAACGAAGTTTTCCCTACAAAGTGATATCAAGATATAAATAGAAACACAACCAATTGCAAGGGTTTACAAAACAAAAACCTTTATATTTTCGAAACTATAACAGTGACATCTGATTTTAAGGCAGTTTTAGAAAGTTCAAATCTTGACGAATCCAATGGTATCTTATCTTTATATTATTGTCAAAATATTTCTGTCGAGTGGTATTGAGAAAAGTTGAGTTATTTCTTTGGATTTTATTCGCGAGACATTAGGTTTTCCAGAAAACTACAATTTTAAAACGTTGATTACGTATGTAAATATACGTTTTAGAAAAAATTTGTAAATACAAAAAGTTAGGTTTAAATCATTTCCTTTCCAACGGTTTTTGTTTTATTGCGATTGGATGGTTCTTAGAGGGTGAAATATTCAATACAAGTAGAGTTGTCAAAGTAGACCTTCACCTAGGCCAAGTGCCACACCCCCACGAGTGCTCAAATTGAGCACTGAAACAGATGTAGTAATAGTGTTTTGTTATTGAATTAGAAATCTGTATTCTTTTTCCTCCTAGTCATCTGGTGTAGTGTAGTGCTGATGGTCTCGAAGACTATCTGCGCCAGGTTTTTGTTGTTTAATACAACTTTACGACCAAAGCTGGAGAGAACAATTGTCAGAAGCATTCCAATCAGCGTGAGTAGGGACCATGTAGCCTGTGATCGGCTCGTGGTCCAGGAAGTGTTGTGAATTTTTGGTCGCGAAGTTAGGCTAAATTTGCACCTCACCTAAGCTGTTCGTCCAATTAAGCTAGCTAATCTTACGTTTCCGATTGGTAGGATTTACCGAGCTGTTAGTGTTAAGCTGGGATAGATAGTAGATTGTTGAGGAGTTTGTGTGTTAGTATTTTGAAACAACGGCGGAATTTTTTCCAGTTTGTTTTTCCGTTATCAACATTAATTATCAATACAGTAGAATGGAAATTCAAACTATTGTGATTATTGATTTGAAACTAATGCATCTAAATGCAATGTCATCACATTCGTTATGTTTTATTAATTTACATGCTTGAAATATGATTTCAGTAAAAACGTTGCTAAGAAACAATCTTTCCTGAAACGAGATTTGGATGCCAGAGCACTGTCAGAAGCTTATAGACTAATGTTTCATTTACCTGCTGCGGAGAAACTAGACGGAAGTACTGAAGCAACATTGTGGACGCCTTACAACAAGACCCATGTCTGGGGACGCATGTTCATTTCCCAAAACTATCTTTGCTTTGACAGTCGGGTAAGTATGGCAATTATTTTTTTAAAATATTTTTATTTATTCGTGAAAGATATTTTTATTGATAATTTGGATATCAAATTTACCACTAAAATACTTGATTTTTCCTAGTCATATTTGATATCTTTTAAAATGCTAGTATCAAACGTTAAACATTCTAAAAATAAAAACACTTTTTTTTAACTTTTTAGTTGTTGAAATTTTTTTCTTTTTCTACTCATGTTTAAGTAGTATTTTATTCTGATTTTGAACTAACCTTAAACATTAAGTAATAATAAAATAAATGGATCACGCACCTGAACTGCGACTTGAGTTTCCGAAATTAAGATTATATGTTTTAGGGTTTCAACCGACTATTTGGGAAATTGGTTTACTCACAAAGGCACTGAATACCTGCCTGCGTGTACGAAATATATTAGTAGAATCTGTTCGCACCTCAGCCTGCAGCGCTGAATCGTTTTGCTCGCAGAGGAAAAACTTGCTTTACGAACTTGCTTTGTTGCACCTCGACCTTGTGGACTTGGACAAGTTTGCACCTCGACCTTGTGGGCTTGGACAAGTTTGTGCCTTGACCTTATGGCCTTGGACAAGTTTGCACCTCGGCCTTGTGTTCTTGCACCTCGACCTTGTGGGCTTGGACAAGTTTGTGCCTCAACCTTATGGCCTTGGACAAGTTTGCACCTCGACCTTGTGGGCTTAGACAAGTTTGCACCTCGACCTTGTGGGCTTGGACAAGTTTGCACCCCGACCTTGTGGGCTTGGACAAGTTTGTGCCTTGCGGCCTCAGATTGTAGAGTGCTTCGCTTCGCTCACAGTTTGCAAACCACTGTCCAATAGTAAAATTTCCTATGTCGTTTTGAACAGGGTGCTTTTATGGTATTTTACGTTTTGATTGATTTTAGGGGAATCGCACAGGCTATAAGGTCGTGTAAGAAAAAAACAAAATTGTGCTGAATAATGCTCTATACTTATTTTTTTAGATAAAGCCCAAAAAATGTTTCCTTCTAGTAAAAAAATCTTGCTTCCGGTCAAAAACGTGCTTTCGGTTGTTGAAGTTTTTGGGTGACAAACTAGTCCGAGCGATTTAGAAATTCAGCGTTTGTACGAAATTTGGTCCAAATGTGTAAAATGAGGCCGTTTGAGTGGGAACACATTATGCATGTATATCATGTATATATCATTGAACATGCCCTACCTTAGGTCTCACCATAAGAGTCACTTGTAATAGCTCATCTTTCCTGTGGAAATTCACTAGTAAGTATAAACGGTTTCTAAATTCAATGTAATTGCAATCTTTTGTCATGAATAAATGAGTGGATTCTACACAAATTCTAACGAACAAGGTTTGTTAACTTTTCAAATTGTTCTCTAGTTGTTCCCGCAAGAAACAAATCCGACCAAAGAGTTAATCGCTTATGTTACAAAAAATGTAAGCACCAAGCCAGTCAGCGTAAAAAAAACGCGTCAGTAAAAACGTAAGCGTATATAAGGCGAGTCAGGGTAAACAACTACTTGATAAGATTGAATGAATTTGAAGCGGCACGAAGTAAAAGTCTTTCAACATTGTCCGTCAATTGCTTCAGGAACTAAACTATAGTTTCCCGGTGTAGACCAATTCAAAGTGAAGCCAATTTGAAAGTGTCAAGTTTAACAAGCCCTTTCCTCTCATCATAGAACATTGAAGTAACATTGATAGAACATAAGGTAGATGGACAGATTAATATTGATCGGACGAATTGTTGAATTACTACATGTTGCTGAACAAATACTATGTTTTTTTCTTATAGTAATAATATCAAACAGTCGTATTTACGGATTAAATTGTATTTTTCTGGCTTAGGTGAAATGTTTGGTGAACCTTGTGATACCATTGAGAGATGTATCTCAGATAGAAAAGGCAGAGAACCAAGCTTCCAATCCTTCGGTGGATCAGTCGATCCTGGTGACGACACGCACTGCTCAACGATCTACATTCCTCTTCTCGCAAATACAGGACAGAGATTTTGTACTGCAAAAATTGTCTGAACTCTTGGCAAGGATTAAAATGTAAGTTTATGCAATACTTCTTCGTGTGATCAATAATTTTTATCGGTTCCCACTCACTTTGCTTTGTCTGTTAAGGGGAGTCGGACAGTAAAAATTCGATAAATATTCAATTTTGTTTGTTTTTTGTCTAAATGTATTCTATGATTTATTAGAATTATTTTAAGACTACCGTATAATGGGGTGAATAGGGACGCTGAGGTGAATAGGGACAAAAACTGTGAAAAATATTTATATTTTTCTCCCAATGAATATATTTTGTTATATACTTTTAAACTCGGTGACTTTATATTCTACTCTAGAAAACTATGACTGAGATAAACTCTCAGAACTTTTTATACTCTATGTTAGCAGCCCTTGAGTTAAGGTATTAAAAACAAAAGAAGTTTACTGTCCCTATAGACCCCATAACATCTAACAGGCATTTATGTACAAATTAAATGGCTGTCCCTATTGACCCCGACATTGGGGGGAATAGGGACAGCGTTAAAAAAATCAATAAAAAAATAAGAAGTAACTGGAGAAGAAAAGTAAAGGTGTGTGTGTATATGTGCCTAAGAACAAGGACCAACTTTTAAGCATGAAAATTGGGTGTTATATAGTTTGGAAGCTAAATTATAGCTAAATAATACTTACAATTGTCCCTATTGACCCCGTTTTACTCGGTAGTTTTATTCAAATCGGATAAGTATTTTTATATTTATGGCACATTTTGTAAAAGGATGCATGACCGTGTTTAGCTTGAGGTAGCGCGCTCATTTTCAGCACGCTCTCAAATGAAACACTGTTATAGAAACCTATAACCATAATGAACACCTGCATTTACCGTGTACTATTGTGGAGCAAAAGAAATCTATTTTTAAAGATTTAGCTCACCCTGACTTGCTAAGAAGACGTCTTCATGGAGGCATCCAAAACGCTTGCGAATCTGTGATTGAACAGCGTTATTAAGTCTAGGCTACCTAAAACCACCATCATTCTCAAAAATACGTTAGAATTTGGTATTTATGAGGCAATAGCTACATACAATGAGGGAAACATTATTAAATGTTAAATTTTGAGCAAATTAGGCATCAATCCTGGAAAGCAGTGTGTAGATGGAATGAAAAGTGTTGATAAGCTACAAATCATGTAGGCAGATAGGGCCGTCGAAGAATTGGAAAAAAATGCAGACAGAAGAGAACATTAGCAAAAAGGAAGCTGGAAGATGAGATTGAAGAGCACTAAGACCCAGACAACCCTGCTTATGGAGCTGGAATGTATTATAGGTTAATTATAGTCATTTGTAACTTTTCCGGTTACAAAAATTTATATATAACACACATGATAACATTTCAAAATAATAGAAAAATTATCGGAACCAAAAAAAATCTCTAAAATTGAAAAATTTATTTTCTTAGTTAAAAATATTGATTGTATGTAATTTATAATTTAATTATGCTCAATATATTTATTCTGCAATTTAAACTTATCTAAATAATTATAATAATACAAAGAAAAATCATTAAATTCAAATCAAAACAAAATCATAACCTTAATATTTGTTTACCTTGTTGGGTTATAAACTCCATACAACCATTGGTTAGGGCTGACGTCAAAATATGGCTACTGACCTATTAATCTACAAAGAGTTCCCTCGCTTTTAGGTGCGACTTCATTTTTACACTTAGACCCTAGCTTATAAAAATTATCATAAAACACCAATTTAAAAACCTCGAGTCGTGGATACGGCAACATAAAACAGTACTGTGGACTAAATATGGCAAAATAATGCAGTCTGAGACGTGTTAGCAATGAATATATGAATTTATTCACACATACTTCCAAGATTCATTTACCACACAAATCATACCAAAATTTACAATGAAACATAATATTAAAATACCTAAAGAGCCAATTTTAACTTTAGAATTTAGAAAATTAAAAAATCTTTACCAAATTTACAATGTACAGTGTTTAAATGATCATATTACTACCTTAAGTTCCGTTGTGACCTTGATTTTAACTACGAAGCACTACCATGGTTTTACTTAACTGTCACTCTTTAAAATGCGCACAATTATTACACTGTTTATAATTTTAATATACACCCTTCTTTTATTCTTCCAAGATGAATTAGCACCGTTCCATGTATTATACAATTTCTCTCTTTTATAAGTCCTCGTGTTAGATTCACTGTAGACTATGCCTAGGCATGTATTTTAAAATGTCACTATTAACTTATTAATCCATGTATATCCAATAAACTTTAGTGATTGTCACTTAAATACCACTCATGGCTTCACACCAAACCTCTTTATTTTATAAAAATCGACGAATTTCCGCATCTCAAACACTTTCAACTGGAGTCAATCGATATAGAACCATACTGTCCGACATCTTGATGGTAAAAGCTAGAGGACTCTAACCCACATAAAGCAACTTCCTTCTTTAGGGATATACCTTCTACTGCCTTCCAATTCTATTTCACTGCCATGGTTGTCTTTATCTTCATATAGTGTATATAATATTATTGTTCCTTTCATTACAATGTCTTTTTAAGGTCGCTCGTTGTTTATTTAATTTAGGTCACTATTAAAGGTCATAATACGAAGTTTTATACTATTATATAAAGTTTGTATACAATTCCAATTATAAAAATACATTATCAAAAACATTATATAAGTTTTTTATTTTATATTACTCTTTGTTTCATCTGTGGCTCATGTAATTATTATTCAAAGGATCATGTGAAACTCTGATGCTATATAATGTATATTCTTTATATGAAAATCGTTATTGAAAATATGTTATATAAACTTCCAAATTATATTATTTTTAATATTTTACTTATGAAATTATATTTTAATCATTTCTCAAATATATGTAAACTCATTATTAAAGTTATTGTTTTATATTTCATATATAAGTTTATAAGTTATATAATTAAATTTATTATAAAAGTTTATTATTTGTTTATTTATTTATCTATCCTTATTCAACTTTAAACAAGTAATTATTGTTTTTTAAGTAAAGTTATCTTTATATTTAATTATTTTGGCTCTCATA